>JACEEZ010016829.1:0-25106 GCA_016584305.1 Chionoecetes opilio
TCATTAAAACTCCCTTAACATTTTTATCTATTCCCGTAAAACCTAGCTGTGGAAAAAAGCCTTTTTAAAATTTTGTTTTAAGATTATTTAAAAGTGCAAAAACGTTATCTTTTTTTAACCCTCCTCCCTTACACATCACCCAACCAGCGTGACATAGTTGGAAGAACAATGGCTGACTAAGATCTGGCACACATTTGATTCCAGTCCGAGAGCATCCGGCGTAGGGATGCAGCACAAGGTCACCGTCACCACCGACAATGTCAATATTATGGTGAAGTAGTATGTAGTGGGTCCACATTGTACCATGGTTTTGCTTCTCTTTCTGTCATCTGCCAATTGTTGATTTTTTGCTAAACTTCAATCAGTATCCAATCAATAAATCCAATCAATACAACAATCAGATATGCTTGCCTGTCTCCCCTGCTCACTACCTGCTCTGTATTTTTTCTAGGACATGGGTAGACATTCTTTCTCTTTTCTCCAAAGTTTTGGCAATACTGAAATGTACACTTTCCTGGTTTTTTCTGCAGACTCCTTAAATATAAGTAGCAATTTCTTAGGAAAACAAATTTTAAAAAGGACCTGTGGTGTATCGATACTTTCTTCCACCCCTTTTGGGGAAAATCTGGCAGGCTGTATCTCCTGTTTATTCTAGGGGGCTCCTCATTCATCAACTTTTATGCATACTACATACAGTGGTATCATTTATGCGTGAATCAAATATCTGAAAAAAGTATATTCTTTTTTAAATCGTGTGTCCATATTTTCAACACAAGTATTTGAGTGTAGTGCCGGTGTATACCCAAATGCGGCCGCGACCCAATGGCCGCCTTACCTAAACCAATATTATAATATTATACAGGCAGGCAGAGGGTCGCGTGCGGAGGGGGCGGGGAGGGAGTGCGCTCACTCATGCAATATCCAAGCATGTGTTGGATGATATCGATAAAGGTAAGTTGAGAAATAAGTATAAGTAAAAAAAAATTTATTACAAACATTTACAATCGCACTGTGGCAGCCACTACATCTGCCCTCGCCCGAACAACAAGATGACGATGTATTCCAGTGATAGTTTCCACAAGCAGACAATCCCCTGATAGTTTGACAATCAGACAATCCTTTCATCTCATTTGTCCAATGATTTCAATTCATATCAGTATGTGTTATATCGATAGGCCTACACTTTTGCGAGAGTAAAAATGGGTTTTTCGATAAAAATTGTGTATCATATGTGTATACGTATTAGCCTACACTTGTGCGAGTGTAAATGTTTGTCAATAAATTGTTTTTAAAATGTTATATCGTATCGTAAAAAGTGCGATGTAAATGTTTGTAAATAATTGTTTTACTTCATACTTATTTCTCACTTACCTTTACGGGTTTTCATCCAACACATGCTTGGATATTGAATGAGTGAGCGCACCCCCCCCTCCCCCGTCCTGCACGCGACCCCTCTGCCTGCCTGTAAAATTTATAATATTTGGTTTACGGTAGGCGGCCGCATTGGGTCGGCGGCCTATTGGGTGGAGCCTATGTGCCTACACAAACACAAAAAAATATAAAGTAAGGAAGAGTAAACATGCAAAATTATATCAACAGAAGTTTTGAAAAGTTTTGAGTGGTATTAAAGAGATATTGTCTAGAAGTGGATGTACAGGGCATGAAAAAATATTTAGCAAAATTAGAATGTAAGGAAGGTCATAAGTCCTGATGGAAATTTAAGATATTGGATATTGAGATAATATTGGAACAATTAATAGACAAACAGAATTGATTGAGATCATGGAGGAGAGTAAAGTGACTCGATTTGGAATGTGCAAGCATAATACCAATACACAAGGGAGGTAATAAAGAAGAACCAATGAACTACAGACCAGTGTGGTGGCTGAGCAGTGCGAGACCATGACGGAAGATAGATGGATTAAATATTTGGATGAATTGAATGTCTTCACAGAACACAAATTGCCTTCAGGGGGGGAAAATCATACAATTTGATAGTTACAGATTCGGAGGACCCCACGAATATAGCTCAGGGCCTGTAAGCTACAATGAGGTGAATACAACCAGGTACACACATTATCTCTATTTTCAAACCTACCCAGGGTGCTGCCACTTTTTTCCGTGAAGCCAAGCCTCCCGCCGGGGTGGAGGCCAGGGGGAGGTGGTGGTGCTGCTCCACGTGGCCGCCTTCAAGTCTGCCACCTGGCTAGACCTCAACACTATAAAAACCCCCTAGCAGGAATGGGTCACAGGGTGATTGCAGTGGGACCTTTCCCGGTGGGTGGCTGGAAATGAGAGGCTGCTGTGGAACTGAGTGGAAAAATCATTACAATTTTGCTTTTTTTTTTTCTTTTCTCCTTCAAGTGGTGAGCAGTTGCCTTTTATTTTGTGCCATATAAACATCCTGCTGTAAGTAAAAAGCGGATTCAGTGTCAATATAAAAAATAGATTTAAAAAAACCAAAGAAGGGACCTGTAGAATGTACAGGTTCCCAAATTTTTGTGGGTGCTTGGCTTTTTTACCTCCATTTCTACAACATTGATGGACAGCTCAAATTCAGATTGTTTTTTTTTCTCCAACTTCATCCCCACTGTTTCTTGTGCATTTTTAATTTATTTACATGTGGCTGATTTTATTAATTGTGCTGTTATGTTGTAGAATGGTTAGTTGAGATGATCACCCACTTGTACATAGTCCTTGCACAATAAGTTTTTTTGTACATATAGAATGGTCTTGCGAGTTCCACGTCTGGTTCTTTTGGAACACTTAGCAGAACTGCTGAGTTGCGGAACTCACATATACGTTTACTTGCCAAAATTTGGTTTACTCCCACACTCGTAGCAAAATCACCCTTTTTAAAGATTTTCTATGCACTGTAATTCCATGATTTCAACCACATAGCACTTATTGTATTATTGAAACAATGTATTATAATGGCAGACATCATTTTGAACCACAATGTGAAAATAAATACCCAAGCATTGATTGAAATTGTGTTTGTCACCTCCAGGAGTAAATCTCTCGATGCCCCTTGAGACTGGATGTATTTCCTCCATCCAAAACCCCAACATTGCGAGGGGCTCCAAGATTTCGTTGTGGAAAAACAAGCAATTTGCTATAGAAAATTGCCAGTTATTAAAAAACACATAAAAACTTTAAATTTTAGATCTTGAGTGATGCGGAACTTGCAGAGCCCCCCGTATTGTAAGATTGCGTAAGCCACAACTAGTCTTCACATTTTCTTTATTGATGTCTTGTCGTGTTTCAAATTTAGTTTGCTAATTTGTGTATTGCCAAGTCTTGCATGATGCAGTTTGTTTTATAGTAGTCTGAATCCCATGAACCAAAGTAGCACCTATTGAGGGTGCTCATAGGGTATTTATTCACAAAAGTGCATAGAAACTAAACAAAGTTAACAAATAGCATCAAACAAGACTTGACTTCATTCTTTTCTGTGATTGGCATGTGCATCCTCCCCTTGTTTCTGTCCCGGCATCAAGGTTCGGAGAAAACAAAACGTGCTGCTGTGCAAGACAAGGCTGAGTACCTCCGTCCCTGCTGGCCCGTTGGAGGGTAACAAACCCATCTGGTCTCCCCATCCATGAGTGGGGGGTTTTCCATCCCTTTCCTCACCCAGCACCCTGAAGTTCTTGCTGGATATGTGCCAGTAGCACCTGTAGGGAGTGCCAAGAACAAAGGCCATGTATAAGGAGCTAAAGGTAAGCCCATAGCTAAGCATATTGGGGGAAAACATATATGAAATATGCAATGCTCAGCAGCAACACAGACACTACAAGAAGAGGAGCATTTCATAGTGGACATGAGACAAACGGATAGAAAAAAAAATACTCCATTAGTATTTGGTTTCCTTTAGTGCTTTGTATAGTTGTCCTTTGGGAAGCCAACCTAATTCAGCCCAAGGCACATCAGATGACCCATGTCGTTGGCTGATGGTGACCGCCCTCTTCCCATCCAACACTAAGGGACATGTAACACCATCTTGTGCTGGAGAGGATGTGTAAGTGCACGTTGGGGGAGTAGATGGGCTGCTTTCAATCACAACAGTATTTCATGTTATCTGTTTGGAAGCTGATAACTTTACCATTGTGTGATTGTGAAACCAATCCTCGAAAATGTTTCCCATGAGCCAAACAGTCTTATTGGTCTTACACCACAGGCAGAGTATTGATGATCCCAGGGAGACAATGGAGTGGTTTTGCTTGTCAAGCCGATGTCCAGGGAAAAGAATACGTCCGTCAAGGGTGAACAAGCGAAATAGAATACGGGTTTTTAATAAGCACAATATTACTAGCATATTATTGATACCCTTACACCTTCAAAAGTTAGGTTCTTTTCATGCATTCGGCACTCTGCTTTCTTCTCCAAACTGCACGTCTTGCCTTGGATAGTGGCGTGATTGGTACCTTTTTCTAAGGTCTTTTATCTGTCTTCTCTCTGATGAAGATATGGACGAAGAAACTAATCACGTAATGATAAACCGAAACTAGCGTATGCTTAATTTGTGTGGTTTCGCAAATTAAAGAACATATAAGATTTGAAAAGAATACAAAGAAATTTGGAACTAAGATGGGGCCTAAATTGAAAGATCTAACTTTCGAGGAGAGATTTAGGGAATGAAAATTTCCAACGCTTGAAAAAAGAAGAGAGAGAGGAGACTTAATTATGTACATAAACTGATGAATTACAAAGAAGCAGTTAACAGAAAAGCCTGCTATTACGAAGAGAAAATGAGGCTGGATATTTGAGAAGACACAAGAAAAAAATAGAAAAGGCTTGCTGAATAAGCAGATTGACAAAGTAGTTTGCTCTTAGAAGTATAGATGCCTGGAATGGGACTTAAGAAGAGATCATAGTGGCAGAAAGTGTGCATCAATTTAGGAAGAATTGATAAACATAAAAATGGAGACAGGATCACACAAGTATGGCTCAGGCCCTGTATCTACAATGAGGTAAATACACAGGTACCCCGGTTCAGCTCTGAAAGGCACATAGAAAAACAAACTTTGATAGACGTTACTTGTGCCATCAAAGTTAGCCACTGAACAATTTTAAGGAGAAAGTACATGAAAGTGGGCCCCTTCTAGAAAGTTTGGTAGATTTTTGACAAATTTCTTGCATGCATTTTGGTATGTAAAGTTTTTTTCACATTCATTTGCTTGTTTTGGTACAAATTTTTTTTAGTTCAATAAATCAAACTTAGATAAAATCAGTAGTACCTTTGTGTTCGACTGGATTTTTTAATGTAGGAAGTTCTGTCAAGGTTTGTGCATTTGTTTGCATTCTTAGGAGGAAGAATATATTTTAGAACTCCACAAGCTTGTGAAAAGTACCTTTGGTAGAGTAGTTTCTTGGGGTCCGCTTTGTTGCATTGAATTTTTCAAAGGCTGTTAGTAATCAGTAAAAAAACTTTCGTTATGAAATTTAAATAGGAGTCAACTTGCTTTTAGGGCCAATGTATTTAACCTCCATTTAATAGTATCCCTTGCATCAGCATGCAGTTATTACTTAATGAATGTCAAAAAATATTATTAACGGCGAGACATTTTGTACTAAATTAGTCATGGCAAGTACGAGATTTACTGGATCTTTTTTAAATGCCCTGTGCAAAACGCTTGAAAGTTACTTTCCCTGTTACTATGGGAAGTGAAGATTTAAAACCATTTTTAAATTCCCATATGCATGGGCTTATTGAAGGAGGGGGCCGGAATTAACAAGAAATCTTTTTCCAATGACCCTAGCGTCCATTGTAGATATGAGAAAGAGAAGCATAGTGAGTGTCGTGGATCTTGTCCGCCTATAATTTTAGAAAGATTAGATGAGTACAGATTGTCATCAGTACAACCTTAACACCATATACAGCTTCAAAATATTTGCTGAGAAATTACTTTATTAGAAAAAAAAATCAGTATAGAAAGTTGGCGCATATTAGCAAATAGCTTCACAGGCTTTGGGAACAGTGGACGTCAGGAGCTTGGGCCGCAGCTGAGACGCACTTGGCTGCAGTCATTCCCTCATCGCACTGAACCTTTCCACCCTGTGTGGTGGGCTCCCCTTCATTCTCCGGAGTATACTCTTCCCTATGCTGATGCTGCAGCCACACGAGTTTTATGGTTTTGTGCCCATCGCAGTAGATGCAGCAGATGAGATACCTGTCCACAATCTCCAGGCCATCCGGGTGAGGAGGGAATTAGGAAAGCATTGTCAGGAGATGCAGGAAGATTGATTGAAATGCCAATACAGGTGCCACACATCAGAGGTCATATGGCAAGAGAGCAGGAAGAATAACAGCAGTAGTAGTATAGTGAGTCAAGACGACATAAGCAAAATGGAGAACGAAAGTGAAAAGGAAGAGGAGGAGTAGGAAAAAAAAAAAAAATTTGATACTGGCAGGAAAGCAGTTAAAATTTTTTGAAATGGTTAAAAAAAATTTTTTTTTTTTTTTTTTACATCTACCCTTTAGCGTTTATAGGCAGTTACCCAGGGCTCGGATGGTAGGCCTGGAGGTTCACTTTTGAGGGCGTGATGATTGGCTCATGGTAGAGCAGGCTGGATTTTATAGTGCGCCTGTGATTAGAGGCTCATGCGAACCCTGTGTCCCCGATGCACTCGCAATCAGAGGTAGAGTTAATGGACAGGGCATGTGGGTGTTCTTAGGCCACTAGATGGTGCAAAAAAGATTTTAAGTGGATTTATGGTTCTCACTCGGGATCGAACTCGGGTCACCGGGGAACGCCACTCGGAGACGCTAACCCACTCTGCTACCCCCTCCCCTTATATAAATGTAATATATATTATATATATATTAATACACACAAAACCTCGATTTCCCGGATATCGGATTTGCGGACAAAAACCCGAGGTCCGGGAATATGTAAAGAGTCCAAGAATTTTTTTTTATACGTTGAAATGCCTGGCGCTGGTGTAAATTGAAAAAATTTGGGTCCGGCGGTCCGAGCGTCTTCCTGTAAACCCCTGGTCAGGGGTCCGCGCCTCCCGCCAGGTGGCAGCATGCTCAGCGGTCGTATTGTTACATTTGGGCACACGACACTCACGGTTCACCTGCACAGCCTCCGTTAGTCCCCTGACTCCCACTGCCCCTGGTGCAGGAACATCTCTGGGGACGGGACTATTGAACACATTCTGCTGCCTCCCGCCAGGTGGTAGCATCCTCAGCAGTCGTATGTTACATTTGGACACACGACACTCACGGTTCACCTGCACAGCCTCCGTTAGTCCCCTGACCCCACGCCCCTGGGGGCAGGAACGTCTCTTGGGGACTATTGAACACTTTCTGCGCCTCCCGCCAGTGGCAGCATGCTCAGCGGACGTAAAAGTCCGCGGCGGGGCAGTTTGTTATTGGCTGTTGCCGGACAGTAAATACTAGAGTAGGATAAACGCCGGGGGGTGGGTAATGGCATTGGACTTTTTTATTTTTTTATGGATAATTCCTGGACTGTTGCGATTCCCGGACTTTTGCGGTTCCCGGACCAGTGCTCCCCCCTTTTAGCCCCGGAAATCGAGGTTTGTGTGTTATTATATATTTATAAAATATATACATATTATATATATATTATATATATTATATATATTTTATATATATCAATATATATAAAACCCTCGTTTTCCCGGATAATAGGGGGGAGGCACTGGTCCGGGAACCGCAAACGTCCGGGAATCGCAACAGTCCGAGGCTATTACCCACACCCGGACGTTCATCCTACTCTAGTATTTACTGTCCCGGAAAACCGCCAATATCAAACTACCCCGCCACGGACTTTTACGTCATTTTGTTGTTTTTTTTAGGGCTGCGAGGACCCCTTGGGGAAAAACACTATGACCCTGGTGACGTCCTATGTTTGCTACACAGGCGCTGTAGTTGACCTCTTCCTAGGAGGCAACAGGTGAGGCAGATGACAGCGTGTTGCCGGGAGGGGTGGACGCCAGCGCCGCCAGCAGGGTGGGCAGGTCCACAGGTGGCGACATTCAGGGTGAGGAGTTGAGAGCCGTAGCACTACACGGTGGGATTGGAAGCATGGACACTGCAGCAGAAAGTGTTCAATAGCCTCAGAGACGTTCCTGCACCAGGGGCAAGTGGGGGGGTCAGGGGACTGACGGAGGCGTGCAGGTGAACCTTGCGTGTCGTGTGCCCATGTAAACCTACGACTGCTGAGCATGCTGCCACCTGGCGTAGCCAGCCGCACGCCTAGCAGGGTGTGGCAGTCAAAGGTGGCGACGGTCAGGGTGAGGAGTGAGAGCGTAGCCCTACATGGTGGGAGTGGAAGCACGGACACTGCAGCAGAAAGTGTTCATAGTCTCAGAGACGTTCTTGCACCAGGGGCATTGGGGTCATGGACTGACGAAAGGTTGTCAGGTTGAACCGTGTCTTGTGCCTCAAATGTACAATACGACGCTGAGCATGCTGCCACCTGGCATGAGGCGGGCCGGACACTGTCCAGGGTGACAGGATACGCTCGGACCGCCGACAAACTTTGTCTGTTTACAGAATGGATCAGGCATTTGTCACCCACGTGGACTCTTACATATCCCCGGACCTCGGATTTGGACTTCGGCAAATTCCGATATCTGGGCAAATGGAGGTCCGGGAAAACGAGGGTTGTGGTATACAGGGAGGTCCCGAAGATACAAGCAGTTAGTTCCACCTGGCATGCGCGTAAAGCGAAAATCTCGTATAAACGAAACACATAACCTAATGGTAAAATATAGGTTTTGGTTCCCAGGACCACCATCAATTAAATAAAAACAAACAAAAAACAACATGTTTTTTCAGCTAAAATAAACTTAGCAAACAACAAACTCTCAAATCTCAATATAGGGCTCTATATACCGCCCCACCACACCACCACAACAGTGAATTAGGAGTGTGACAGCACAGTAGATCAGAGCAACAAATAAGTCACAATAAGCACATTAAGTACCAGCAATTCACTCAAATCGACTCACAGGCACACATACATACAGCACAAAGACTTGTATGTACTCTTGGGGACGCCGCGGTGATACACTAGACTCGAGAGGGTAGGGTAGGTAAGGGACAAGGAGGGGTGCGCGACCTCTTCCACTGCCCACAACGTCGCCTCTGCGCATCTGAATCATTACATCGTCAGGGTTTGTAATTTTTGTAGGCCACATTTTGCGTACCGATCCCCAGAATTATTATATTGTCAGATTGATTATATCGTACAACCTTAGGTAAATCATATACTGTAGTCAGTAAATGACTTTTAATAATGTTAGTAAATAACTTGTAATTTACTTTAGTATAACTTGGTAATTTTACTCACCCCATTTGAATGTCGTAGCATTGGATTTTCGATCTCGTATATTGAAAATAGAACCCTCATTTACACATCTCGTATCATTCGATTCTTCGTATAGCGAATGCTCGTATAACTGGAACTCCCTGTATATCTATATAATATATTATATATATATATAATATAATATATATATATACCAGTATTTGCCGCGCATAAGACGCAGTTTTTTTCCCTTAAAAGGATGCCAAAGTTCACCACTGCTCTAATGCGGCCATATTAGCGCATTATAGGTCGGGCAGAGAATGCAAGAACAGCCGGTGGTGTATACTAAAGGAGGTCTGGAGTGACCCTCTGCTTGATTAGAGTCCCACGAGCCAATTTGTAACTGTGTTAGCACAATAATTTATACTACTAGAAAAGTTTGGAGTTTAATAGAAACATGAGCTGGGGCCAAAAGATAGCGATTGCTGCTGCACGATTGCCGGGTCAGATGTAAACATCATCCACCTCCCGTGCTGCTCCTCCATGTAAAACATCTGATAAAACTCTCGTCACGCCTCCGTGCACCCACCAGGGTCATTACCGTCAGTACTCCTCCCCGCACCCATGGAAAAAACAACAATCCCGCATATTAGATGTCGCCGTACCCGCATTCGACTCGGGCCTAAACAAGTTGCACAACAGTTTGGAAGGAAGATGATAGGGGGAAGGCAGAAAATGTGCTGGAATTTTTGCTGGGACTGGGTATTGTAGATAAATGGAATAGTGAAACCAAAGCATGTTAAGTTTTCATTTGAAGGAGTGTGGAGCGGTGAGAGGGAGTGTAGTATCTTTGGGGAGTCCTGTCTATACACAAGGATGGAGAAGGGCATCCTGGCTTTGTAGTTTATTTGACAGCGAGTGTCATTGTACACGTGGGGACAAGAGGTGCGCCGGCGTGTGTGTCTCTTGGTGTTGTCCTGTAGCTGACTGAATGACCTGGCTGGTGTTGCAGTTGTGTCGCGAGGACAGTCAGGTCAGCGTCAGGTCACCCTGGGCCTCTAATCCTGTCCAGACAGGGGGGTGGCCTAAGAGCCGATGCAGGTGTGTATGTGGCGTGGTGTGTGGTTAGCGCCGCTACAGTGTTAAGCAAGATGAGATAGAGACAGCATAGGCGTTTGTCCACTCGACCCCTCAATTCCTCAAACCTGTCCTCTACGGATAAGGAACTGGTGAGAGTCGCTTAGTAAAAAGGCTGAGCAATGGTAACTGTGACGGACAAAAGTCTTCCACACTGTCACAGCAAACCAAGACCAAGACCCATCACGGCGCCCACACCGTCCACCCCCCCCACCCCACCCCCCCTCAGGCCGAATCACACCATAACCATTCATGGTGACATATTGTGACAGGACACCTGTCTCATCACATTCGTTAGAATTTCTTACAATTCAGACAATTGACGTGTTATCACTAAACGTTGTGCCTCCGTCACGTACGCGCTCCATAATCACTGTCCTGTCACGTAACGGTTTCATGGGAAGAAAATATTTTACGTAATGAGACTGTGCCCAGTGCTCATAAAATTGTACGTTTTCCTCAGGCTTTTATTACCCAAACATGTCTTAGAGTTCAACTCCACCCTTCCTCTTCGTCATCCGACAGAAGTGCTATTAATTTGCAAATTTCTTCAAGCAGAGCCTCTGAGGCACCATGGTCTGCTTAGAGGAAGCGTAAAACTGCCGAAAATGACAAACGTGACGAATAGTGTGATCCAAGGCACGGCTGGGGGAACGGACGCTGCGCGTGATTTCAGAGTGTGAAATCAGCCTTCACCTGTACCTTCTGAAGAAGACTAATCAACCCTCGCGACTGTGATAGATTCATTAGGTGTAAACCAGTGCAAATTATCGTCGATCCCGACAACGGTGCACTTCAACAATTAACACAATAACAACAAGGTACAAGGTTACCAGTGTTTTTCAAAAGTATCCTTCGTGAATTTTTTGTTATTGGACAACCAAAAAAAAACCGATTTCGAGGTCCGAAACTTAAGTCCTCCTGAATAGTTTTGATGTGTCTTGAATTACTCCTGGCTCTCAAATTTGGTCGGATATCAATGTTTGTTGGCATTGTGTATGTTGGGGAGGGCAAACTGCCCCTCCAGGTCGGCCCTGCAAACATTGCTATGCTTCACAGTGCCATATTATTGGGTAGTTTTCGTTATTTCTCTATATCATGCCTGTTAATAACCAACCCGCACCTCTAACCTAACCTATCTGATTTAACCGACTTAAATTTCTGGCTGGAATTAATGGTATATTGTCGGTCCTACGTGTAATCCATTATTAATTCAATTGCGCCATGGGAAGGGGCTCAAATACTCTATGAGAAAGCTATCAAGATGGTGTCGGTAAGTGTCCTACCGTATATAAACCTGAAGTCGCCAGTTCTACGTTTCTTGTTATTTACAACGACGTGTGGTGGCGTTAATACTTACATTTGGTACGATCCTAGATTTCAGAAAGTTAGAAGAAGGGGTTTTAAATTTTTTTATTTTTAACTATCTGGACAGTCTGTGTCATTCCGAAAAGAAGAAATGTGTCTTCATCTGTGTCATATTAGGGCTATAAATGCACAATTACAAAAATAAACCGAGTGGCCGACTCCACTATCCTACTACAGTAGTCGCCAGCTAGTATTTAACCCAACCTTTGAGTCGCCACTCTGGGTGCAGGAAATTATAGGTAAAGTAAATCAAGTCTCTATATATATTAGCCTGCGGAAGATGCTTGTATATAAAAATTCCTCTTTCAACGTGAAAATAAATTTTTATTCAGTTTGAAAGATCGGCAAGTCTGGGTCCCCCTGTCGCCCCGAAAAAGCTACTTGTTTACCTGTCCTGTCATCGCGCGAAGAAACGTGAGAAGCAAAGTGCGCAACAAGATTTTTTGCGATACAAAGCACAAACAACGCTGAAACAGGGTAGATTATACAGTCATGACTAAATACTGGTATCAATCTTCAGTGGCAGATAAAAATCAGTAGTGATGCTATAATTCGTAATATTTGGCGTCCTGGCGACTTCACTGTTATCTACGGTAGGACTTTGGAAAGCCTACTACCAAAATAGATACCATTATCTATACTGCAAATTTTCCACAAGTCTAAACACATAGCAGTAAAAGCAACACAGGATACCTACAACATTAAATCTAGCTATATGTCCATAGGTGCAAAAATATTAGAATATCACAATTTTCGTGGGGGCATCTGCAATTATTATGATTTATGACCAATTTTGTTACACTGTCATGCTCCCTTACTTTTACTAGTATATTTTTCTTCACATTCACTGCACAGTGAATATTGTATTTCGGTCCTGCTCATAATTATAATCATTTGCTTTCCCCTCAAATCTTTTTATTTTTAGTAACTTTGATAATTTTACGAGAAAAAAAAATTCCCTCAAAAACTTCAAATATATTTTTGCTTCTCAAAACCTCTTTGTAAAAATAAGGTGCGTCTATGCGCCGGCTAAATACGGTATATAATATAGTATAATATACCGTATTTTACGGATTATAGACTCCAAGACCCTGCATTCTTGGAAGACGCAACCCTGATTTTGGAGAAAAAAATCTAGAGCAAATATATATAAAATAACAGATTTTCCTATCAGTAGGCTGTAGTAAATCTAACCTATTTTTTCTTCTCGTTAGGCGGATGGTCAGAAGTGATCCCTTTCTGTTGGCTCTGTTCTCCCATGTTCTTTGCGTATCGTAACACTTTTGCTTGTGGTGATAGTATAAAGTAAATTGTTTTAAATAAATTATTTGTCATGGGTGATATTTCCAGGGCTGAAAGAGCTTGTAATACGGTAGCAGCCTAATGGTAAATGATACATCACGCCTAACAGGCGATAGTGCGTCTTGTTTTTTTTTGTGTTGGCGCGAGCCTCCAGGTGGAACGTAAACATCAAGCGTGAGGAAAGATTATTTTATTTGAGTGTCTATTGGTATTGTGAAATACTTGTAAACAGGGCTTTGCACCAAATTAAGGGAACGAAACGACAACCTGCAACCGAACAAACTTATGAAACTATCATAATTACTGTTTCCAGAGCAAAAACACTATTTTAAAATCCCTGTAACCGGTTAATAACGCTCTTTTTGTTTTATCCTGTCATATTTGGTCAATGCAGTTTCACTTCCATAGCCAAATGATTTAAGTAAATACACTGTATAAATATTCGCCGACTTAACGACCTATGCAACTTATGACTGTACGACTTTAACGACGGTTTAATGCTGATATTGGGGGGGAGGGGGAAAAAATACTTTGTGCCTATAAGCGCCTGTAGGCAATTGACTAAGGGCCGATTTCTGAGTCGTCCCCTTTCGTTGGGAATCCTTACCAATGAGCGGCCTTTCCTCACCACCAACAAATCGATTTCTCAGTCTTTGCGCCGCCGGGGGGGGGGTTTGGTTTAGTATCGATACCATAGATTGGAACTTTGGTAACGCCGGTTGGGGCAGCCTAGTGCCTCCCCAACGGCAGCTTACTAATGCAATTATTTATCAAATACCACAAATTAATTCTTCCTATGGTTTATATTTTCTTCTGAATAAGATTCAAAAAATTATCACACATGCATCACCGATAGAGGGTTTTATGAAAGAAGGAGAAACGCTTAATAAGAACTTGATGACCGTGCGGTGAATGCCGTCACACAGATGTCAAGCAGACACATATTTGTCCGGTCATCTGACTTTTAATTAATTATTTGATCTGTCACCCTATATTCTTCCATACTTCAGTAATATTGTAGGTACATATGCGTAATGCATCGACCACTGTATACCTGGACTGCACACGCGACAATGTTTTGGAATTGCGGGGCTGCATAGGGTCCTGCAGGGCGCCCGACAAAAGAATTTATACAGTGGGAGGGTCCCGAGATACGAGCAGTTAGTTTCCACGTGCATACTCGTAAAGCGAAATCTCGTATCACGAAACACTAGACTAATGGTAAAATATAGGTTTGGTTTCCAGGACGCCCATCAATTTATAAAAAAAAACAAAAAAAAAAAAAAAAAAAAAAAAGTTTTTTCAAGCTAAAATAAACTATAGCAAACACAACAAACACAGAAGGCGTCATATTACCCACACGGTACTACCTATTCTGTTAGAAAAGCATTCTGAAAGAGAAAATAGCAACACAAATAACACAACTGCACATTAATAAACATAAACATGCATAACAAGCAAAAAAGAAAACGTTGTAAGGTAGGGGGACCGCTGGTGATCAAGAGAAGGTGTGTAGGGTTCCCAAGGTTGGGTCCGCACACCTCTAATTACCCCGAAACGGTCAGGCCGCGCCCTATGCTTAATTACCCTTCAGGCACGCCTTGCTAGGGGTGACCTGACTGTGGTCCCAAGGTGGGCCCGCAACACCTGCTAATTACCCCTAAATATCAGGCCGATCTGACCTCACTGAGGTCAAACCAAATCCTCCCCCTTTGTCCAGAGCCCGTATTGTAGGCGCGCATTTTGAACTTGATATTTTACTCAACCCAGTGTTGAATGTCTTAATCATTGGATTTTTGATCTCGTATATTGAAATAACCCTAATTTACACCTCGCGTATCATCGGATTCTCGTATACCGAATGCTCGTATAAACGGGGAAACCTCCCTGTAGTGGTCTATGGACTAATCATATGACCGGTTTTTATCAGTTATATATGATATACTGTAATCTCGTAAATGTTTTTTCGATAATTTATCAATAAAAAACAGTAAAACACGCTAAAGAATGCCATTACGAGACTATGACGAAATATGCATGACTTTGCGAGTCAACTTTTATCAGAAGGGTATCAAATAGAAGCGCAATTTTAATTAGTTTTCCATTGCTATATATTTCGTATCTTATAAATATTTAGAACCATGCATAAATTAGCGTGTAAATAAATAAATAAAATCACAATCAGGTAATTTTCCCCCCGATTGATGAAGGTTATTTATTTAGTTTAACGGGCCATTTATATACATGGTGCTAATTCATTTATCCAAAACGAAATATATACGTACAATAAATAACATCATCAAATCGGGAAAATTACCCCGATTGATGATTTTTATTTATTTATTTAACGCTAATTATGCATGGTTCCTAAATTAATTTAATCAGATAAACGAATATATGGCAATGGAAAGCTAATAACATTGCACTTCTAGTGATACCCTTCATGACAACAGGTTGACTCGCAAAGTTCATGACCTATTTTCTTCATAGTCTCGTAATGGCATTTCTTTTAGCGTGTTTTACTGTTTTTTATTTGATACATTATTATAGAACCAAATTTACGAAGATTTACAGTATATCATATATACTGATAAAACCAGTCCTATATGATAGTCCCATAACACACTACAGGAGGGTCCCCCGTTATACGAGCATTGCGGTATACAGAATCCGATGATACGAGAGGTGTAAATAAGGGTCTATTTTCAATATACGAGAATCAAAAATCCAATGATACGACATTCAAACTGGTTGATAAAATTAATCAAGTCAAATGCGCCCTATCACTCCCCGGGCTGGACAAAGGGGGATTTGTTGACCTCAGTGAGGTCAGATCGGCCTGATATTTAGGGTAATTAGGCAGGTGTGCGGCCCCACCCTTGGGACTCACAGTCAGGTCACCCCTACAAGGGCGTGACCTGAAGGGTCATTAAGCATATGGCGCGGCCTGACCTTTAGGGGTAATTAGCAGGTGTGGGCGGCCCCAACTTGGACCCCTCACTACCTCCTCTGTACACCAGCGTCCCTACATTAAAACAACTCTTTTTTGGCTTGTTATGCATGTTTTATGTTTAATTAATGTGTCAGTTAGTCTTATTTTGTGTGCGATTTTCTCTCAGAATGCTTTTTCTACAGATAGGTATACAGTGTGGGTAATATGGACGCTCTGTGTTGGTTGTGTTTGCTAAGTTTATTTTAGCTTGAAAAACTTTGGGGGGGGTTTTTTTTTTTTTTTTTTTTTTATATTGATGGGTCCTGGAACCAAACCTCTATTTTCCATTAGTTATGTGTTCGGTTATTACAGATTTCGCTTACGGTATGCCACGTGGAACCTAACTGCTCGTATCTTTCGGGACCTCACTGTATATCTCTTTGTCGGCGCCCTCGGCCCCCTATGCGCCCCGCAATTCAAACATTGTCCGCGTGTGCAGTCCAGGTCTACAGTGGTCTCTGCTTACGCATATTCTTTACCTACAATATTACTGAAGTATGGAGAATATAGGGTGACGATCAAATAATTAATTAAAAGTCAGATGACCGTGAAAAATAGTCGTCTGCTTGACATCTGGTGCGTGCCTTCACCGCGGTCATCCAAGTTCTTTCAAGCTTTTCTCCTTCTTTCATTAAAACCCTCTATCGTGTTGATGCATTGTCTGATAATTTTTTTAATCTTATTCCAGACTGAAAATACACCATATGGAAAGAATAATTTGTGGTATTTGATAAATACTTTGCATTAGTAAAGCTTCGTTGGGGAGGCCTAGGCTGCCCAACTCTGGCGTTACCAAGGTTCCAATCTATGGTATCGATACAAACCAACGGCGGCGCAAAAAGACTTGAGAAATCAGATTTGTTGTTGGTGATGGAAAAAAATGGGCCCGCTCATTGGTAGGATCCCAACGACGGGACGACTCAGAAATCGGCCCTTAGTCATTGCCTACATGCGCTATAGGCAAAATGTAAATTATTTTTCCCCCCTCCCCCATTATTCAGCATTTAGCGTCGAAAGTCGTACAGTCATAAGTTGCATCGGTTCGTAGTCGGCGAATATTTATCCAGAGTATTACGTAATCATTGCTTACTGGAAGTGAAAATGCATTGACCAATATGACCATGGATAAAACAAAGAGCGTTATTACCGGTACAGGGATTTTAAAAATAGTGTTTTTTGCTCTGGAACATAATTATGATAGTTTTCATAATTTTGTTCGTTTCGGTTTTCGTTTTCGTTCCCTTAATTTGGTTCAAAGCCCTGGTTACAAGTATTTTCAAATACCATAGAAACTCAATAAAATAATCTGTCCTCACGCTGGATGTTTACGTTCCACCTCGGTGCTCGGCGCAACAGCGCCAACTATCGCTTTTAGCGTTGATGTATCATTTACCATTAGGCTGTCCAACGTATTACAAGCTCTTTTCAGCCTGAGAAATTATCACCCATGACAAATAATTTATAAAACCAATTACTTATACTATCCATACAACTAAAGTTGTACGATACGCCAAGAACATGGGAACAGAGTCAGACAGAAGACACTTCTGACCACCGCCTACCGGGAAATGGGTAGATTTTTTACTAACGCCTACTGTAGAAAATCTGTTTTATTTATAATATAATTTTGCTTAGAATTTTTTTCTCCAAAATCAGTGCGTCTTCCAAGATGCGCGTCTTGGAGTCTATAATCCGAACATACCCGGGGTTTTTTTAATAATATATAATATACCGTAATTTGTCCGGCGCATAAGCGCACCCCTATTGTACAAAGAGGTTTTGAGAAGAAAAAAATATATTGCAGTTTTCTTGAATGGAATTTTTTTTTTCTCGTAAATTATAAGTTAATAAAAAAATAAAAGATTGTAGGGAAAGCAAATGAGTATAAATTATGAGCATGTACCTAATACAATATTCACTGTGGCAGTGATGTGAATGAAAATTATACTAGTTAAAATGTAAGGAGATGACAGTGTAACCAAAATTGGTCATAAATAATAATATATTGCAGATGCCCCACACTTGATATTCTAATATTTTGCTACCTTATGACATATCAGCTTAGATTAATGTGTAGTTATTCCTTGTTGTGCTTTTCTGCGATGTGTTTATACTTTGTGTAAAATTGCAGTATAGATAATTGCTATTATTTTGGAGTAGGCTTTCCACACGGTCCTACCGTAGATAACAGTGAATTCGCCAGGCGCCAAATATTACGAATTATAGCATGCCTACTGGATTTTTATCTGCCACTGAGATGATACTACAGTAGTTTAATGTATGACTGTATAATCTCCCTGTTTCAGCGTTTTTTTATGCTTTTGTATCTGCAAATATACCTGTTGCGCACGTTGCGTTCTCACGTTTTTCTTCGCGCGATGACAGACGTAAACAAGTACTTTTCGGGCGACAGACCACAAGACTTGCCAGATCTTTCAAACTTGAATACAATTTTATTTTCACGTGGCAGAGGAATTTTTAATATTCCAAGCATCTTCCGCAGCTGAACTTATATAGAACTTGATTTACTTTTACCTCTAATTTCCCTGAATTCCCCAGAGTGGCTACTCAACTGTTGGTTAAAATACTAGCTGGCGACTTTTACTGTAGTAGGTATCGTGAGGTCGCCACTCGGTTTTATTTTTTGTAATTTGTTCATTTATAGCCCTAATAATGACACAGAGGAGACACAGAATGACACAGACTTTCCAGATACCCCTTCTACTTTCCTGAATCATGGATGTACAAAGTAGTATAACGCCACCACACGTCCTGTAAAGAACAAAAGAAACGTATAACTGCGACTTCACTGTTTATCTACGGTAGGACGACTTACGACACCATCGTGTAGCTTTCTTCATTATGATTATTTTTGAGCCCATTTCCCATGCGCCAATTTGATAATAATGGCATTACACGTAGTACCGAAAACTACCATTACTTCTCCAAATTTAAGTTAGGTTAAATCATAATTAAGGTTTAGGTTAAGGTGAGGGTTGGTTTATTAACAGATGTCTCGAAGAATAACGAAACTACATAATATGGCACTGTGAAGCATAGCAATGTTTGTCAGGGCCGACCTGGAGGGCAGGTTGCCTCCCCCACATACACACATGCAACAAACATTGATATCCGACAAAATTGAGAGCCGATTAATTCAATACACATCAAAACTATTGCAGGAGGACTTAATGTTTCGGCCTCGAATCGGTGGTTGTCCATCACAAAAATTCACGAAGATAATTTTGATAACCCTGTACCTCTGTACCTTGTTGTTATTGTTGTAATGTGGAAGGGCCCGTTGTCGGGATCGGACGATATTTGCACTGGTTTTACACCTATGAATTCTATCCATAAGGGTCGCGGGGTTGATTAGTCTTCTTTCAGGATGTACGGTGAGCTGACTTCACACTCTGAAATCACGCAGCGTTCCGTCAGCCGGCCTTCTATTCCACACTATTCGTCACGGTTCCTGTCTTTTCCGGCAGTTTCCTGCTCAACCCTCTAAGCAGACATGGTGCCTCAGAGGCTATCTTAAGAATTTGCATTATAGCACTTCTGTCGGATGAAGAAGATGAGTTTGCACTCTAAGACAATTGTTTTGGGTTACATAAATCCTTGAGAAAACTACAATTATAGCACGGCACAGTCTCTTACTAAAATATTCTTCCCCAGAAACCGTTTAACGTGCGGCAGTGATGTATTGGATCCGTACGTGGACGGCGGCACACCGTTTTAGTGTAACACGTCAATTGTTTGAATGTAAGAAATTCTAAAGGGGATGTGCTGAACAGTGTCGTCACCAATTTCACCATGAATGGTATGGTGTGATATCGGCCTTGAGGCACGGTGTGCGCCCGTGATGGGTCTTGGTCTGGTGTACGCGTGTGGAAGACTTTGTCCGTCTACAGTTACAATTGCAGCCTGTTTTACTAGCACTCTCACACATTTTCCTATCCTAGAGGTACAGGTTTTAGGATTGAGGGTCGAGGTGGTACAAACGCCTATTGCTGTCTCCTATCTCATCTTGCTTACCACTGTAGCGGCGCTACGACACACACGCACATACCACCTCCTGCATCGGCTAGGCCACCCCCCGTCTGGGACCAGATTAGAGGCCACGAGGGTGCCTGACGCTGACCTGACTTGTCCCTCGCCGACACAACTGCAACACAGCCAGGTCATTCCTTCAGCTACGACACACGAGACACACACGCTGCCGCACCCTTGTCCCCACGTTGTACAAGACTCCTGTCAAATAAACTACAAACCAGGATGCCCTTTCTCCGCCTTGTGTATAGACAGACTCCCCAAGATACTACACTCACAAACTCTCACAAACACGCTCACCTCCTTCAAATGAAACTTTAAACATGCTCTTTGTTTCAAAAAAAACAAAAAAATAAAAAAAATAGCACACCATTTATCTAAAGCATCCCGTCCAGAAGCAATGTCCATCACCATTTTTCTACTGCCTTCCCTATCTCTCCTCCAACTTGTTGTGTCAACTTTTTTGCCCGTCCGTGCGGGTTGGCACATCTAATATGCGGATTTTGTTTTTTCCATGGTTGCGGGGCGAGGTCTGAGCGGTATGACCTGGTGGTGGCACCGGAGGGTGTGCCTAGACGTTTTATTCCGATGTTTTAACATGGGAGCAGCAGCGGGAGGTGGATGATGTTACATCTGACACGGCCCATCTTGGCAGCAGAATTCGCTATCTTGTGCCACCAGCTCTTTTTTCTCTTAACTCCAACCTTTTTCGTAGTATTATAATTATTGTTGATAACCAGTTACAATTTTGTGCTCATTGGACTACTACTCAGCAGAGTTCACTCCGACCCCTTAGTAATACACCACCGCTGTTCTGCATTCCTCTGCCGCCCCCTCATGCGCTAATATGGCCGCATTGAGACCATGTGAACTTTGCATTCCTTTTTAAGGGAAAATCCTGCGTCTTATGTTCGCCGGCAAATACGGTTATATATTTATAATATATATATATATATATATAATATATATTATACAATTTTTTTTGGGAATAAAAAAAAAATTTGCATACTTACGTTAATAAATAAAAAATCTCAATCTAATTTTCCCATTGATAGGTTATTTACTAGGAAAAGGCAAATTTTATACATGTACTAATTCTTTTATCAAAAAACGAATTATAAGAAAATAAAAAACATATCAATGGGGAAAATTCCCCTTGTGTTTTTTTTATTTTTTTAAAAACCTAATTTTTAGCAGGGTTTCAATTAATTGATCAGATAACGAAATCATAAAGAAAGCTAAAAAAATTGCGCTTCTATTGATCCCCTTCATATAAAAGTTGACCGCCAAATTTTTAAATGGCAAAGATTAAATTTAAGAGCAATTTCTTATTCTCGTAATGGCATTTTTTTTAAGCGTTTTTTACTGTTTTTTATTTTAATATTTAAAACAAACATTTACGAAGTTACAGAAACCTTTAAATATACTGAAAAAACCAGTCCATATGATAGTCCTAGACCCTATATCTTTTGTCGGGCGCCCCGCGGGCCCTAGGCGCCCCGAAATTAAAAAACATTGTCGGTGAAAAGTCCAGGTATACAGGGGTCTAGGTTAGGTATATTCAAAGCAGGGGCGAGGTAGAGAAGACCGCAGGCTACTAAAAAGGTGTAACATAAATTTTTTTCTCTCTCTGCCACCCCAGTATTCGACAGGTGACCACATAGCCTAATACCCATTATCTCCCCGGTGGTATCACAGACAACAGCCCAACACAAAAACAGATAGTAGTGAAGGTTTTATAAAATCATTAAAATGTATTTTGACCCCGGGGGGGCGAGACACACGGGACCCCCAGGTGTTCGTGTTTTGTAATGACACATGTCGGGGGAGGTCCCTGACCCCCCAATTTTTTCGGGAATATCTAGGGTGTAATTTTGGGGGGTATTTTTTTTAAAACCCAGTACGTACTAAATTCTCATGTTTCTTTTTAGTAAGGCAAGAAAAAATTTTTTAAGCCCAAAACCGTATTAAATTTTCGGAATAATAATACTTAAAAAGAATACTTATAAGAAAATTTAAAAAGAAGTTTTTTGGTTGTAACCCGGTTTTCCCGAACGGGTTTTTTTTAAGTTTTCTCTTTCCCCCACTTTTCCCCCCCTACTTATCCTTCTTTCTCTTTCCCCCCTCCCTACAGAAAAACCACCCACTCAAAGAGTTAATAATCCCTCTGATTTAGGGCTCACGTTTACCAGATTTTTTTCCCCTTCCCTCATAAAAAAATGTAAGGGGGGTGGCAGTTTCTATTTTTAAATTTTAGACTCCCTTTAATTTATTCCGGTAAGTAAAAGCAAGCCCTAAGCCCAATTCTTGATAGGAAATGCTGGAATAAAAAATTCTAAATCAAAAAAACTTAAAAGTAAAATTTGTCAAACCCAGCTGTATTAACACTGGGTAAACATTCTTTTCCACCCCACTTGCATGACCCATACTATTCCAGAGAACAGGGAAAATTGCCGGGACAGAAGAGAGGGCAGCGTGTTTCAGTCTATATTGTTATTTATGTATTGGGCGACAAAAATTTGTTGTGCTGACTTGTTCAACAAACAAAACATTTGCCGCCTCAGTGACTCACTCACCTTTTTGATGGTGGTGACGATGTGCGCATCAGGAAACATTGCCAGGCATTCCTCCTCCCTCTGGGTCTCCTCCTCCATGATATGGTCGGCATCTTCAATGGTCTCGTAAGCCTCCCCTGCTGAAGCGGCCGTGCGTACCGCCTGCAACACAGTGTGCAGCTGTTGCTCCCCCTGATTACCTGCTGCTCTTATCAGATGCATTCAACTCTTCCTGCTGCGCGAGCATCCTGGCATCCTTGCACTGATCAACTAATATTGAAGTCTATCCTCCAAGTCTTGCTGCTCCCTTCCCCAGTCTCTCACGGTTGTCTCGTGCTGGTTCAGCTGTGCCTTCACCTTCTGACAGTTGTGTATGGCGGCCAGGATCTTGGCCTCCTGCTCCTCCAGCAGGGAACGCACCCGCTTGCTGAGCCCCTGTTGACCCTTTTGACCAGGTCTTGTTCCTAGTGAGTGTGCCGACTCTGCTGTATTTTTTTCAGCACTGGGTGGCGGGGAGGCTAATGATGCAACTCTCATCCTCCTTAAAAGATCCTCAAAGCATATGAGATAGGGAACTGCCCTGCCTCAGGCACGGGTGTGTACGACGCGACAGTTGGGGCACGTAACCTGCCCTTGCTCCGTAAGACCATTTACACAGGGCGTGCAAAAAGTATGACCGCAGGGCAGAGTGCACGGTCGCTGGACCTTATCATTAAAGGCAGTCAGGCACACTGGACATTCCATGACGTTATCTTCCTGGAAGAATGCAGCGAACATGAGTCAAGGGAAAAGGAACATGCGGGGACGGGCAGCCGTGGGGGTGCGGGGATAGATGGGGAAGGAGGGGAGGAGTGTGGCATTGCAGGCACAGCCCTTAAGTGAACTCC
This sequence comes from Chionoecetes opilio, assembly GCA_016584305.1. NCBI lineage: Eukaryota > Metazoa > Arthropoda > Malacostraca > Decapoda > Majidae > Chionoecetes > Chionoecetes opilio. The sequence continues at coordinate 23,573 of JACEEZ010016829.1, forward strand.
AGAGTATATCATCCGAGACCTGGGTCACCACTGCCTACAGGCGCGATAGGCATAGATGTAAAAAAAAGAAAAAGAAAGAAAGAAAAAAAGGCAGTGTTGTGGGGAAGGGAGGAGGGGTGTCAGGGGAGTGTTATGCCACCTTCAGGAGGGTTGGCAAGGCAGTCAACAATTCCTCCACAGCCCTACCACGCCACGCCGGGGAACACTTACCCTGCTGTCTCGCCGCCCTTCCGTCAGCTGTGCCGTCTTTTTGCCCTTCCGTCCTTTACCCATGGCGTTTCGTGGACAGGTCTGCCAACAACACAATGATGGGTCAAAGGTTGACCCACACAAGACACCCGTGGACCAGGCTTGGAGTAATTACAGTGGTTTGGGTCAATTACAATTACATTTAGGCTGACTTATCCAACTACTCAATTACAATTACCAGGAAGGAATTTTTTTTAATTACAATTACAATTACTCAATTTAAATATTTCCAAATTACAATTACAGCAAAGCTAGTGTTCAATAACATTTTACATAGCATAAACTGAACTAATTGCTGAGTTTTTAAATACATATACAGTATATATATATATATATATTAATATATATATATATATATATATATATATATATATATATATGGGCATTTTCACAGTAAACCTAGGCCATCATTGTCTCATAGCACAAAAATTTAGATTCTTTTATCACTTTGGTTCAGTGACAATATTGTATAGAATATTTTTACCAAAAAGCTGCAGATATTATGATAATTTCACAGTAACAACAATACATTGCGACAGACTGTAAAAAAAATATTCAACAACTGAAAACTGAACACCTCAACTTTTTGTATATATTTACCACAATTAAAATAGGTTAATATGTTATAAAATATACACGTTAAATGTAATAAGTATGTATAATTTATATATTCAGCGCCGACATCGTTTATGTTACACTAATTTCTCCGTCCACAATGTCCACTCCGACACATCGGTCTATATCTTATGCCAGAATATATGAAAGTCTATTGTTTTCATTGATATACAAGACACTATAGGGACTATAATTATGTCCCTTATAGTGTCTTGTATATCAATGAAAACAATAGACTTTCATATATTCTGGCATAAGATATAGACCGATGTGTCGGAGTGGAACATTGTGGACGGAAAAATTAGTGTAACATAAACGATGTCGGCGTGAATATATAAATTATAAATACTTATTACATTTAACGTGTATATTTTATAACATATTAACTATTTTAATTGTGGTAAATAATAAATTTTACATACGTATTTGCCGGCGCATAAGACGCACCTCCACATAAGACGCACCCCTATGTTACAAGGAGTTTTTGAGAAGAAAAAAATATTGGTGTTTTTGAGGGAAAAAAAAAATATTTCGTAAATTTATCAAAAGTTATTACAAAAAAAAGGATTTGTATGGGAAAGCAAATGATTATGAGCATGTACCTAAAATACAATATTCACAGTGCAGTTTCGTGTGAATGAAAAATTATACTAGTTAAATGCCAAGGGAA
>JACEEZ010016830.1:0-26691 GCA_016584305.1 Chionoecetes opilio
TGATGTATGAAGTACTAAATAAGCAGCTTTTCCGTCTAATATTGACTATGTGGAATATTCATTATTACGTGACTATTTCAAGCCGTCAGAACATTTCTTTACGAGACACTGATCCCAACACCCCTACACGTCCAACGTTTGCTGAAAACTGTGGAGGCTTGCGGGGGGAACAGAGATGCCAATTAATATTTGCGTTGACACTTATCAATATGATTCACGGGTGTAGACAAGACACCCTAACTCTGAGTAAACTTTTTATTTAACAGTCATCAGTATTTGTAAACTAACAAAAGCACACACTGGCCCTACAAGTAATGACAATTTATAAATCAGGTTTAACAGCAATCACCTATCACCTCCTGTTACGAACGCGTACGGTTCCTGTCCACTGGTACGAACGCGTACGGTTCCTGTCCACTGGTCAGTTTCCGCCAATCCCCCCCAGGCTTAAAGGCTGCCAGTGCATGATAACACAGGAGTAGTCTGTCTTTATAAATAATTGTATGCAATGTATGGTGGTCAGACATGTCCATCATTATGAATATAAATATAACTTATTCCCAGAAAAAAAGAGAACTATAATAATCCAAGTATCATGAGTACTTGGATATGCTATTGCAGCTATTTGCATGGCAACTTCTGAAGGACGAATTATTAACAGGTACAGTAGTGTGATCGACATAAAACAGGCTTGTGATCGACCAGTCGATCGCGATCGACTGGTTGGCCACCCCTGGCACTATATGAGATATGAAAATGAAACTAACCTAACCCCACCTTTAGACTCGCTAATCTAACCTAACGTAACCTAATTCCACGCTTTAACCTCCTAACTAAAGCCAAATCCTCATTAAAAAGTGTCCGCGGCAAGGGAAGAACAGAAGCGCGGCAGGTCACAAGAGGAAGAAGAGTGAGGCGGACGTAAACACTTGTCTTGCCTCCCTATGAATAGCATGGTTTTATCTCCAAAAGTAATGATTTGCGACGGAAGCTCATAGAGAATGTTTCCTAGAATCCAATAATTAAGGTATACAGAAACCACACGCCCAATTGTGTAAGGAATTTCGGTCCTAGTGTGAAATAATACCATATGTAGTCAAGTGTCTCAGAAAAGGACCGCGCAGTCCTCGTCCATTTTACCGGATCTTGATATTACAGGTGGCCTGATCGTCATAGGCCAGGGCAGAGATGCTCGAAAGAGTTACGGGCCCGTAACTATTACCCTAAGGGACTTTGACCTCGTAGCGCCTCTAAGGGAGATGCTCAAACCGTTTTCTCACTTGCTACGGGACCGCGAGGCTAAGGGTGGTCGGGAGCACCCTTAACTCCCTAAGGGAGTGAAATTTGAAGCGGCTAGAGATCAACAAACAATAAATTACAAGTTGTATCACTATACTTTATGTTTATTGTGTATTATAGAGCCATTTCATGCTTGCCTGTTTGAAATGTGATGTGTTTATTGCTTCATTGACTCCATATATATCATATTTAACATACAATACCTATAGTACTTGTAATAAATTCATATCAGGGCAAACCTATATATTAAACATATATATCGGTCGACTTCTTGAATCAAAACGTATAGTTCATCATACAAGTTTGGCCGCTATAATGATCCGGTGGTGGTGGTGGTATCAAATGTCTGACGTACTAGTACACACGCACGTATACACACAAGCAAGGATATTATAAAGTTATACTATCCTTGCACACAAGTGTCACGTGTGTCACAGTGAGGTGTTAGCCCCCCCGTGTGTCTTGTCTGACCTAAAGAGCGAACGCGCAGTTCTCGTCCACTATAACAGAGTACCGCCAGGGCCACGGATACGGCATACGTACGGCGCGGGCCAGCAGTGGTCTATAGATACTAATTTCGGGCACGGAAGACTCGAACCTATGATCAGCGCATCAAGGTATACCCTGGGTAAGTCTCTGTAGTAATCAGTGGGAGAATATTACGCTGAAAGGCTAATGTGGCAGCTATGTATTATCGTAACATTCTGGCGATAGTGAGCTAAAATCGGCCCTATTTCGGAAATCAGCCGATCTTAGCTCAACACCGACAAACATAGTTTTTAGGTTTAGGTTAAGTTATGTTTAGGTCTGGTTTAGGTTAGGTAAGGTTTATGATAGGTTTGTGTTAAGTTTTGTAGAGTTATTTAGGTTAAATAAGCGTCCGCGGGACGATTTCCGAAAGAGGCCGATTTTAGCTCAACAGCGGCATTTAAAGTGTCTTTAAATTTATTTATCGGGCTCCCTGACAGCTGAGGGCATGATGATTGGCTAGATAAAGCCGCGTCATGCGAGGCGCTGCTCTGTGATTGGTCAGCAGAATTTCCCAAAACATATCCCTAGAATATCCCTATATTCCCCACCCAGAGGCCACCGATAACCGTACGGGAGTGACTGCTCGGTACGAGCATCTCCCTCAGCCCACCCTCGTAAGGTTATTGTAGCCATACACTCGTAAGTTGTCCCTTACGAGGGATTTTCGAGCATCCCTGCCCAGGCCTTTGAACCGGCTGCTCCCGTAGAAGAAAAAAAAAAAAACACAAAAAAGGGGAAAATGAACAAAACAAAACAAAACTACATGCAAGCATGCAGTTTCTACTGTCTATTTCTCATACACCACATTCTCTCCAAACTCTTTCACTGTCTCAATCATCCGTCCCTTTGTCTCACCAGCCATCACACAGTCCCCGCAGCAATAACATCCATTCTCTTCCTGTCCTTTCAACCACCTCATTCATTTCACATCCCATTTCAGTGAAAACCACACGCTTCATTTCCATTCTCTCCCCGTTATACTTCTCAGATCTCACATTCTACTAGTAATCATTCTAAGGCCTCTTCCATTTGCGACATTTCAAGAACCAGTTCACGGAACCCAAGAATTCAGGCATTCCATTTGCTCACGAAAACCTGGCCCGGTATTTATAATAAGGCTATGGGATTCCCATAAGGTTCGACATAACATAAAGTTGCCCATAAGATCTCTATGTTATGGAGCAAATCTCCGCCATAGCTATGGGTCTAGCAGTTCCTGCTGACACAACTTCGCGCTAAACGTAGCAGTTACATTACCCTAAAATGTCTCTTAGATCATGAAATAACGCTTGAAATCAGTAAAATATGAGCAGTAAATTATGTGAGAACCTTACGAACTGAAAATAAAGCAATATTAAAGGATTAATTCATATATACGTGTAAATAAGATCCCGAAGAAAAGTTTTACGCGGGGAACGATGTAAACACTTGTCTCTCTCCTCATGCTCGGTATGCAACCCTCAAGTGAAGAAAAGTCTTAAGGAAGATGAGAGTGAACAGGAGGAAATCCAGAAGATCAGGAAGGAGTTATATGAGTCCAGGGAGACTAATAAAGCAGTGATGAAGAAAATGAATGAAATGCAAGTACAGTTGAATAATGGAGAGAATAGGGGGAACGACCAGGGAGACTTTGAAGTTGAGCTGATCACTATTAAGAAGATGATGGAGAAACAGAAAGAAAAGCTGGATGAGATGGAAAAGAGGATGGATGAGAGGGATGAGGAGTTGGTAAGAAGAGTAACTGAGAGAATGAATGAGAACCTGGAGGAAAGGGAAGATAAAGAAAGAAGGAGGAAAAATGTCATGATGTTTAACGTAGAGGAAAGTGAGAAAGAGGATGTAAAAGAAAGGGAGAAAGATGATAAAGAGCTGTGTGAGTATGTGTTCAAGGAGAAGCTTGGTGTGGAAGGAGTGGAAGTGGTGAAGGTGTATCGACTGGGAACAAAATCGAGAGGGAGAGAAAGACCTATGGTTGCATGCCTGAGTGATGGGTATGTTAAGTGGGACATCATAAAAAGAAGCAAGGAGCTGAGAAATGCTCGGGAGGATAGTATAAGGAAGATCGGACTAGCAGTAGACAAGACTAAGCGTGAAAGAGAGGAAGATGCCTTACTAAAGGAAAAACTACAGGTGAAACGAAGAGAGGGTGGTAGGTGGATAATAAAGAAAGGTAAGATCGTCAGCGTAACGGAGGGAAGGGATGGAGAATGAGATGCAGGAGTGAGGGAAAAGAAAGGGAAGGAGGAGAGAAGGGTAAAAATAAAAATACTAAATGTACAAGGATTAACAAAAAGTAAAGGTATAGAAGTAGAAGAACTTGCAAACGATAACAGCATGGTATGTATAACGGAAACTCAGAAGAAAGTAAGGGATGTAAATTTTGGAAAGGAGTTTAGAGTTATAGATAGTATGAGAGAGGAAAAGGATAGGAAGGGTGGAGGACTTATGATGATTTACAAGGAAAATATGGGAATAGAATTAGATAAGATAGAAACAAAATGTAAAGATTTGTTACATGTAAAGGAAAAATAAGAAGGATGGGAGGTTAGGATAGTTGTAGTATACTTAAAGCGTAAGTGATGCAGGGAGAAACAATGAAATGAAACAACAGATAGAGAAGATAATACAGGAAAACACACAACCACTCATGATAACTGGGGACTTTAATGGACATGTTGGCTTTAAAGGAAAACAGGGTGTGAACAGAAATGGTGAAATAGTCCTACAATGGATGGAAAAACACGCCTTAATAATGTTAAATGATGATGAAAAATGTCAGGGAGAGTACACATGGGGTAGAGAAGAACAAAAGAGTGTAATGGACTTTGCTTTGGTGACGGATACATTTTATAAGAGATTCCACGGAATGATGATAGACGAGGAGAAAGAAAAATTTGACTTATCAGACCATAACTTGATAGAAATAGTAATAAAGGTAAAAGAAGAAAGGAAAGAGTACAAGGAAAAAGAGTGGATAGTGAAAGAATACTACAGGACAGATAGAAAATCATTGGAGAGCTTTAGGAAAAATTTAGAAGCACAAGTAGTAGGGAAGGAGAATGAAAGTTTAGAAAGTTAGAGTGGAGAATAAAGAAACAGCGAATAAAGTATTAAAATGTACATATAGAAGAAAAGAGAAGAAAAATGGTGAGGGAGAAGAAGCTATATGGATAAATGATGAAATAAGGAAGGGGATAAAGGAGAGGAGAAGGCTAAATAGAAATAGGAGAAATGCACAAAGTAAAGATGAGAAGGAGAAATGGAAGGAAAGATATATACAACAGAAGATAAAAGTACAAATACAAATAAGGAAGGAAATATATAAACACGAAGAAAAATTAACAAGAGAAATCAAGGAAAGTAAAGATGGAAGGAAAAAGATGTGGGAATATATCAAAATATTAAAGGGAGAAAAGATAAAGGAAAAGAGTGCACTAAGGTTATATGGGGAGGATGGCGTAGAGTTGGAAAGAGAAAAGGCAGAGGAGGAAGTCAAAGAATATTGGAGTAAAATATACAAGAAATATGATAATGAGATAGACACAGTGTGGAACGCAGAGAAGAAAGAGGAATATATAAGGGAATACAGTAAAGTAAAACAGGACATAGACGGGAACCAGGCAATTAAGTTACAAAGAGTAGATGAAGTGGAAGAGATGGAAAGGGAATACACAGAGACGTGTAGCATATGAGTAAGAGCACACATGGAAATGGCGAGAAGAGTACAGGGAGGATTTATATACTTGGAAGAGGAACAGATCAATGAAGACAAGGTGATGAAGTGTTTAAAGAAGATGAAGAACAAAAAAGCAGCGAGAACAGATGAAATAAAGCCAAGAATATTATAAGGAACTTTCAAAGAGTAAGACATTGATGACAGTGGGTTAGAAAAAAGGTATGAAAACAGTGTTAGAGACAGGGAATGTGCCAGGAGGAGGAGGGAGTCAAGGACAGTAATGATACCAAAGGTTAGCAAGCCAAAAGTTAGGGAATTAAGACCAATAGCACTAACTAATGTTGGGTATAAATTGATGATGGCTGTAATCAGAAATAGTCTGGAAGATCAATAGGAAAAATGAAATAGGGAAAGACACACAGGCAGGATTCACAGGGGCAGTAGAATAGAAAATAATTTATTCATATTAAGATATTGCATAGAGAGGTCCTATAAACTAAGAAACCACTAATAGTCATTTCAATAGATTTTGCAAAGGCCTATGATAGTATTAAGAGAGAAAAATGATAGAATTATTAATGCAATATAAGATTAACCCTAAGATTATTGAATTCATAGCAAACGTATATATAGGAGACAAGACCAAGATAGAATTAGGACCAGGTAAAGAAGTAGAGATAAATGTAACAAGTGGAATTAGGCAAGGGTGTACGGCTTCAACAAACTCTGTTTAAATTAGTGACCTTCAGGATTATCCAGGAATTAGAAGAACTAGGCAAGGGGTTAAGGATGAATTATTTAGCATACCAGCACTTTCTTTGCAGACGACGGGATGTTACTAGCAATAGTATAGAGGAGGCAGAACAGGTAGTAGGGGCCTACATAGGTTAGAGGAAATAGGTAAGGAGTATGGATTGGAAATGAATAAAAATAAAAGTAACATCATTATTTTCAATATAAAAGATAAGCCTGAAAAGTTGGGAAATATAAATGTTAGAGATAGAATGAAATATTTAGGGATAACCATAAATGACAAGAATAATTGTTTCAAAATACAAAAAGAAGAAATGTTTAATAAGGCAAGAAAAATGGCAAATATGACGTATAGTATCATCGCAAAAAGTTGCTCTAAAATTCTAATAGGGAAAACGTACTGGAAAAGTGTGGCATTACCATCAATACTATATGGGGTTAATGTGATAAATTTAACAAAGCAAGAAATGGATAAATTACAGAGAATTGAAAATGGGGTGTACCGTCAAATCTTTGGGGCCCAGGCATACACACAGGGGGCAGCACTCCTAGGGGAAGTGGGAGCATCCAGTGTTAGGAATAGAATAAGGGGAGGGACAGTGGAAGTACTTGAGGTATGTATTAGTAGACGGGAATGACCTAGTGAAAAGGATAGGAGAGGAGATGATTGAGAAAAGACAAAATAAATGGATGCAAGCTGTAATGAAAGATTTGAGAAAGACGAGTCATGAACCAGGGTGTGAGGTGTGAGACAAAGGAGAGTATAAGTAAAAAAATGAGGGAGTTGGACACAAGAGAATGGGTGAATGAAATGAATGAAAAAACAAGTTTGAAAATATATAGAAAATGGAGAAAAGAGAAGGGAGGCCAAGAAGAAATATACAGCAATGACCAAGCTTCAGAACTAGGGTGGGGTGGGATCACCGTACGAAGGCTAAAAAGGCGAAAATTAAATTTAAATTTCGCGCCACCATGCCACCACGGATGCAGCGCCACCCTCAGTGAACTACATGCGAGCAACAGGGTAGACTTCATGACGGCGTCACACTAGCACTTTTTCCGTCTAGTTAGTCGAACTTCGTCGCTCTGACTAGTTTTTTCTCGCTCTGACTAGTTAGTCCGTCTGCATCAGTCAAGTCTGAGGCAGTCGCTCGTGATCGTCTTTGTCTGCAAAGTTTAAGTCAACTTTCTTAGTCAAATCAAAATCCATGGTGATTACTTTAAAGATATTCGATATAAATCAGTAAATTTTTGCAAATTATAATTCAATACGTTTAGAAGTATTATAAATATTCAAGTGACTATTGTACATGTAGATACATTTAAAAGCCGGTTCTATATAACAGCCAACAGTCTCTCGCATGACTCGATTGAAAAGATTTACTACAAAGAGTCAACTCACCGAACACACCCTGACACACAGTGGTGTTAAGAATTATGAATGTTTAGAGTGTGGGACAAGATTTGCTAGAAAGAGTCAGCTCACCAAACACACCCTGACACACAGTGGTGTTAAGAATCATGAATGCCTAGAGTGTGGGAAAAGATTTACTACAAAGAGTGACCTCACCTCACACACCCTGACACACAGTGGTGTTAAAAATTATGAATGTTTAGAGTGTGGGAAAAGATTTACTACAAAGAGTGACCTCACCACACACACCCTGACACACAGTGGTGTTAAAAATTATGAATGTTTAGAGTGTGGGAAAAGATTTACTACAAAGAGTGACCTCACCACACACCCTGACACACAGTGGTGTTAAGAATTATGAATGTTTAGAGTGTGGGAAAAGATTTACTATAAAGAGTGACCTCACCAGACACACCCTGACACACAGTGGTGTTAAGAACCATGAATGCCTAGAGTGTGGGAAAAGGTTTTATACCCGTTCTGAACTCACCAGACACACCCTGACACACAGTGGTGTTAAGAATTATGAATATTTAGAGTGTGGGAAAAGATTTACTACAAAGAGTCAACTCACCGAGCACACCCTGACACACAGTGGTGTTAAGAATTATGAATGTTTAGAGTGTGGGAAAAGATTTGCTACAATGGGTCACCTCACCACACACACCCTGACACACAGTGGTGTTAAGAATTATGAATGTTTAGAGTGTGGGAAAAGATTTGCTACAATGGGTCACCTCACCAAACACATCCTGACACACAGTGGTGTTAAGAATCATGAATGCCTAGAGTGTGGGAAAAGATTTACTACAAAGAGTGACCTCACCTCACACACCCTGACACACAGTGGTGTTAAGAATTATGAATGTTTAGAGTGTGGGAAAAGATTTGCTACCATGGGTCACCTCACCATACACACCCTGACACACAGTGGTGTTAAGAATTATGAATGTTTAGAGTGTGGGAAAAAGAGTTGCTACAATGGGTCACCTCACCACACACACCCTGACACACAGTGGTGTTAAGAATTATGAATGTTTAGAGTGTGGGAAAAGATTTACTACAAAGAGTGACCTCACCAGACACACCCTGACACACAGTGGTGTTAAGAACCATGAATGCCTAGAGTGTGGGAAAAGGTTTTATACCCCATTCTGAACTCACCAGACACACCCTGACACACAGTGGTGTTAAGAATCATGAATGCCTCCTAACCTAACCAAAACTTAACCTCACTTATCTGAATTTAGAAAATTCATTGCACAAAAAACAAACATACAGGCACAGGAAAGCACAGCTTTAGAATAGGCAAACGGCAATAGAAGTAATAAGTACCTACATTTCCTATTTCGGTAACTATGTTTTTGGGTGCATAATCCGCAGAAGTTGGCGGGCTCCACAAGCCTTTCAGCTTACTTTTTTTTACGATGTCATGAAAGAAATTGTTCTACTACAACTTAATGCATTACAAGGCACGTAATTATAGCCGTCGGTAATAATGGACGAGAGTTTCGCGGTCGTTTTCAGAGACAAAGACTATTTTTTCTTGGCCTACAATAGGTGCGTGTTGTAATGGAGATAGTTTTATTTTGCGCAAAGAAAGAAAAAAAAAAAAAAAAAAAAAAAAATAAACCTAACCTTACCTTATATATTTTAATGAAACCTAACCTAACCTTATAGGTTTTAATGAAACATAACCTAAACTTATAGGTTTTAATGAAACATAATCTTAACCACAAAGTGGTTAAACCACAAACCACAAAGAACCATGTTTGTTTACAGTCGAACAGCTGACTGGTGATGCAGGCGAACGATTCTGTGTGTGTGACGGCTTGCTGACTTTGCAGTCAGAAAATTGTTAGTTTGTAGAAAGTCGCTGAAAAAAAACTAGACGGAAAAAGTGCTAGTGTGACGCCGCCTTAAAGCCGGCCACACACACACCGGCGCGGCCTGTCCGGCCGACGAAAAGGGGCGTGGCTAGAGGCGGCCGGTGTGTGTGTGGGGGTGTTTTTCATCCGGCGGGGCCTGTCGCAGCGGCCGGATGAAAATCAGTCGGCGCTTGAAAATTCCGTCCGGCGCGGCCTGCCGCCTGCGTGTGTGTGGGTGCCTTCCGGCGCGGCCCGCCCCTCGCTCGGCCAGATAATGACTAATTGTACCAGTTATAATTGTATTTATGATAATATAGGTATTATATATGACGTATTTTTGTTATATATAAAGTATTATATATGGCTGCACATGCAGCCATCACCAACAAGTCATTTTCGGACAGCGGATTCATGTTGTCACCACGGTGGTCCGACGTGTACTGTATATTTTCATGAGGCGGCCGGTGTGTGTGTGGGTCTCGTCCGGCGAACGATGCCCTGCCACTTTTTGTCGGCCGGACAGGCCGCGCCGGTGTGTGTGGCCGGCTTAAGAGGTAGGGTGGGGTGGGGTCACACCGAACTGGGGGGATCACAGTCAAAAATTTATAAAAAACCTTAAATGACCCTTATTATCTGAGTTAAGTATTCATGAGGGTACCATAGGTGGGCCATATTGTGAAGTTTGTTTTGGGCACAGTGTGCACTCTCTCAGGTAAAAAATGGATTTTTTATGAATATTTTTCCACTAATAGTACGGTGTCCCCCACACCACCCTACTGTTCAGGTGCAGGACAAACAACCTACAACTAAACGACAGAAGGAGGTTCTGGGGAGAAGAAATAACTTGTGATTTATGTGGGGCGGAAAGGAGGACTTAAAACATTTTCTGCTATAGTGCCCAGCATACAGTAATGAAAGAAAGAAAAGTGTGAGGCTACAACAACCTTACTTAGAGGAGGAAGAGGATATAGTGGTGGGGGAGTATTTGTTTGGAGAGGGGAAGGTGGAAGAAGCAAAAAGAACAATCAACAGTTTTTGGATGACCAGAGAAAATAAGAAGAAAGAAAAAGAAAGAAACTAATACGATATAATAAGAGAAGAAAACAAATTAAAGACCCAGACAGCAAGAAGAAACACGTCAGGGAGTGCCGTTGAAAAAGGCCTGTGACTCCCGACCAACAACTGAACTGAACTGAACTGAACCTCCCTATAAATAATATGTTATATCTCCACAAGTAATGGTAGAAGGGTGACGGAAGGAACACAACAGGTAAACCACGTAGTACAAAAGGGGAAAGGGGCAAAAGCCAGGGAGGGAGTGATGACCAGGCAGATACGGCAGTAGGGCTATACATATAGCTAGGTAGATATACTGCCGTATCTGTAGCTACGTATACTGCCGTATCTCTGTCTGGTCATCACTTCCTCCCTGGCTATTGTTTCTTTCTCCTCCTTTACTACATGGTTTAACTTGTGTGTATCCTTCCGTCACCCTTCCGCCATTACATTTGGAAATATGATGTTATTTGGTAAATTTCTAGCGTTTGCCCATACTCTCCCCCTTGCCCCAAACAAGCTTGGGGACCTGTGGGAATGCGGGGTTTGAGGGTGGGGACTAAATGATGCGTCGAAAACACGTATTTTTAGAGTTGTGTAGGAGTCAAAATTACCTATATCTAGGGTAATTTTCCCTAGATATGGGAAATTTCCCTAACCTTTAAGCTCCGAGATTACAAGGCCCCCCTCGTAATCTAACTTAACCTAAGCAAATTAAACCTAACCTAGCGAGGGGCTCTGCCCCCCTTGACCCCCGATAATCTATCCTAACAGCGATAATCACCCGATAACCTATCCTAACAGCGATAATCACCCGATAATCTAACCTAACCTAATGGGGCCCCTCGACACCCCCGGTAACCAAATTTTGTTTTATCTTACTTCTTAATGGGAGGGGTGGGGGAGGGTGGGGTGGACTCGATACTCCGGTCATTCTGTTTGTGAGGATCGTCAGCAGGTCCACACGTTTCTTGACTGAAGAAATTCAGTCAATTTTCCCTAGATCTATGGAATTTTTACGCCACTACCTATAGTCTATTTTTTTTTAATAAGGCAAAAAATTCTGCCCCCTTGCTGCTTACTGATATTTGATGCCAGGAGAAGGGAATACTACGCTTTCTTCTAATGTCGGCTGTATTTTATCATAGTTAACCCTATTATCAGGTAAACACAGGCATCATTTTAAGCATGAGACTTTAAGATAGAATTGAATTTTTGCCTTGTTAAAATAAATAGACTATAACTCATAACTATGTGGTTGCAACGCACATTTTGTACCCCAGCCAAATATCCCGCATATCCCCCAAGGTGCCCAAACTTGTTTTGGGGGAGAGGGGGGAGTATGGGCAAACACTACAACAATACCTGTTATTTATAGGGAGGAGAAAGACTAAGTGTTTACGTGCGTCTCACTCTTCTTCCTCTTGTGACCTGCATCGCCTCTGCTTTTCTTCCCTTGCCGCGGACACTTTCCAATGAGGATTTGGCTTTAGTTAGAAGGTTAAAACGTGGAGTTAGGTTAGGTTAGTGAATCTAAAGGTGGAGTTAGGTTAGTGAATCTAAAGGTGGAGTTAGGTTAGTGAATCTAAAGGTGGGTTACGTTACATTAGGTTAGGTTAGTGAATCTAAAGGTGGGTTTAGGTTACTTAATTTCATGTCATATACGCTTTTTTACTAAAAACATTTGATATCTCCAAAAGTAATGATTTGCGACAGAAACTCATTGAGAGTTTTCTTAGAATCCATTAAGGTAACCAGAAAGCACACTCCCCAAATTTTGTAGGTAATTCTGGTCCTAGTGTATAAAATTAACCTTGTTTCCAAGTATTACATTTTGTTTTTCCGGGAAGTAGTATCTCCACTACGTGCTGAAGCTGAAATGATAGCCCTCCAAGGTAGATATGACTGCGTAGGTAAAACAAATCTTTACCTTAATTTCGGCCAAAAACAAGAGCTAGATTTATTATAAACATCAATACTAAATAGAAAATAATAATGCCTTCGAAAAATGTTGTCAAATAAACAATGAAAACCCTTTATTCATCCTTTTCATCTATGTAGAAGTGGAACTGTCGTCGAAAATTTCCGTTGGCGAGAATTCTCGATTGTTATCTCGCACAGAATTTGGGTACACGAGAGTATTACCATGGACGGACTTGAGCAAGCCTTTTCCGTCCACTCCAGCTGCTCCATGGTCATCACTGCAGCAGCCGCACTGCTCAGTGCCTGCTGCATCTTGCCAGTGGCGAGGAAACAATCATAATGTTATTATAATTTCATTCCCGCTGTCAGTGTATGGTTCCTTTTTTATTTACTCTAGGAATGCATTTACGAGAGTGACATACATAATTCCCTCATGGTTCAGCCGATACCTCTTGACAAGTTCTTCGTCATTCAATTAGCCGAGAACGTCCCCTCTGGCACGGAAAATGCCTGAATTGGCGCTGGGTTAGAGTTGTTTTGCTGCCATGTTGACGGCTTATGTCAACTAATAAGGATCCTTATGGGACCTCCGGACATCCCCTAGCGCTTATGGGCAACTTTATGGGAAAACACGAGCACTTATGGGAAATTTTCGGTGATTTATGGCGAACTTCGCCATTTGTCTGCTTATGGAAACCCATAAGCTATTATAAATACGGGCCCTGGGTCCGAGGCAAAGCGCGTAGTGACTCAGCAAAACCCGTGAACTTTCTCTACCCACATTGAGAGGGGGGTAGCTTGGGTAGAGTTTTCAGTTCATAACAAACAATGGTCGCCTTGGGCCCTATTTCTCTTATCGTGAAGGGTTTTCCGCATGCACGAGTCGGAGAGGATGTCAGACGGCATAAAAGAGGCATACATGGCTGGTGGAGGGCATGCGTTCCCGCGATCTTAAACTTGATATGATCCCTTCACATAACAGCTAGCTGAGTTATATCTCGTTATCTCTCTCTCTCGTTATCTCTCATTATCTCTCTCGTTATCTCTCGATCTCTCTCTCTCTTGTTATCTCTCTCGTTATCTCTCTCGTTATCTCTCGATCTCTCTTGATCGCTCTCGTTATCTCTCTCTCTTTTGATCGCTCTCTCTCTCTCTCTCTCTCTCTCTCTCTCTTAAATTGCCTCGCCAGCTGAGTATGTTTGTAAACAAAAAACGGGGTTTTTGCGTTCCATTTGTGACACGCGAACCCAACCCTGAACCCAGAACCCAACCCTGAACTGAAAGAACTGGTTCAAGCAACTTGGGCACAAATGGAAGAGGCCTCTACCGCAAATTGTAAACACATCAAATCAGCTTCATATTTCTGAAAATCTATCACATATATAATATGGACTGATCTGTATTAATTTTCCTGTAATGTATTATAATATGATGGTGTTCATTTCAATGCTTAATCCATTTATAACCTACAGAAAAAGTATAGACTTATTTTGACCCCAGAGTATGTTTGACGAAATGTGCAACATTTTGTATAATTTCACGAAACCATTTCATCGAACAAGTTCGGTGAAATGACCCTCGAAGTTCGACCAAACAGTCCAACCAAATGGCAAGTTCGACGAAACAGTCCGACGAAACGCGCCGTGTGATAGGGAGACCACCGAGAGACATCCTATAAGACCACCTACTCTTTTCCTTATTGGTACGTGCTACATACCACAGGAAGCGGAAAAGTATAAGGATTTTGAAATAGTTCTTGAAAATTGAATGCGACCAAAATTTATGGAGTTACAGCGAGTTGAAGCAAAATAAGCAAGAAAAAATGTTTATACACTCTTTTACTTTCCTTCAATTATCTTAATATTAGTGTAATCTTAGTGTAATTTTTTTATGCTCATGATATGCAGCAATGTATTATGAACACGATGGTAGGCTCAGCTTTCATAAATATCATCTGGTAGTTTGGTAATATCGGATAGGAGTACAACATTTCAATGCACTGAAAACCTAAAAGTCCGCCTACTCTTGTGATAGTCAGTCATGACTTTATTTTTTACCCTATTGAGTTATGAATGGCGTGTTGTGTTGAACAATCACTGCCTGATTCACTGATGCAAATAAAATAGGCCTATCTTGGTAAGAGATGAGTAAAGCCAAGAAATATGAATATTTTTCTAAGGCAAGGCAAGGGTTTTGGGTTGCGGCGAGGCAAGTACCACCACCATCACCACCCAGCCCGAGTCTATCAGCCAATCAGCGACGTCCTTACAAACTCGTCTAGGCAGCGAGCAGCTACCAAGAATCCAGCTTAAGTGAATAGACTATAGTGAAGAGTTTTAAGTCAATTTACTGTTTATGCACATTTATTCAGTCTCATAATGGCATTTTGTTTTGTGTGCTTTACAGTTGTTTATGCGATATTCTTATAGAACGAACATCTAGAAAGATAATAGTATAACATTTATTCTAATAAGAGTATTTGGTGTAGGGGAAAATTACACTGGAATATAAACTTTTTTACGCGTAGAAAAGCCCTTCTGAGGGCCTCTCCAACGGGCTGCCACTGGAAAGAATTAATAAATATAATTACGGAATGCGAGGGGGTTAACCGAAGTTTAGTATGCATTATGATTAATTAATTATCAAACAAAAAATATAAATCTCTTGTTTAACCGCCGAAGTAATTATTACTACAGCAAAAATCCCATTGAATCCGATTGACTTCCCATTGGGAAGTCAAGTAGGTAGCAAGGATGACTATGAAAAATTAGGCCGAACAGTATGATATGGCAAAATCAGGCAATGTCTTGTGTAGCTGACTCTCATCACAGACAGAATGATGACCTTTCATATGCCAGCTAGGAAGTTATTACCGGAGGTCAAATTAATGATAATTTGGTGTGTCTTGGGAGGGGGGGGGGGGTAAAGCTTGCAGGGGCCAGATCCAGCAAACACATACGCCGGTGTATGTCAGTGTAAGTCTGAGATACTCCTCTTTCGAAAACTTTCTTGGATCAGGAGCTACATCTGCGCCAAATCGATAACGTCACAACGCCAGACTTTACCCCTCGGTGCAAGTCTGCGCCAACCCTCCCTGGCTGGATCCAGCAAGCGTACTTACTCCATTTCCGTGACGTCACAGAGCCAATATTATGGCGTAGATTTACACCACCTCGATGAGGAGGTGTAGAGAAGGTGTATCTCATATATATAAATAAAATGTCATTTATTATGCCTAATAGACGTTACCACCGAGGTAAGGATTGAAATATAAGCCTATTGGTAGTCGGCAGCGGCGTGTGTTTACAAATGTTTAGGAGATACAAGCCTTGGTGGGAGGCCGCCCCAGCCGTGTAGGGACTGCCTTCGGTGTTTTTGTTGTATTAGTTCGTTATTGGGCAGCACCAGTTTTTTAGACCACTAGCAGAGTCCTGTGAGCAGAATTGTTGTGGGATGAGGCGAGCCTGGCATCCCGCGGCTAGATTAATGTTGTTTCACTATATCGTAATTTGGACGTTTTGAGAATGAAATTTTGTTCTGATGCCTGCCCCTCAGTGACCTTGCACTATGGTTAGGTCACTCAGGACGCTTGACCCTCATTGCCCCTGAATGGTAGTTAGGTCACGTTTGCTAGCCTTTAATGGTAGTCCCCGAACGGAAGGAATGCTCGCCACCGTCGGAGACTTTTTTTACAAAACATTTTTTTACGTCGGCGAGAGTTCCTATTAAGCGACAGTTACAAGTTTATTTATTAACATAACAGTACCCAATCTATATATTTAAACAGCTTTTACCCGTGTTTGTGAATTCAGGGACTGAATATCGGGGGTTAGTTTAGTGATTGGGGGAGTCTGGGGTTTTGACATGTTACGTAACCAATGTCCATGTATTGTATTGAAGTGTAGTTTTAAATTATTTTGGGACAAGCGAAAAACTTGTCCAATAACGAAATACCTTTTATTCTTTCATTTGCACCTATTACAAGTGGAACTCGCCGAAAACTTTTATGTCGGCAAGACTTCTCGGTTGGTGTTTCAGTTATAATGGACGATAACTGCGCGGTCACTACCGCCATTACCACATGCGTTTTCTATATTATTTTTTGTTTAGTATACTGTACAGTATTAATGCACTTCCGCGTAACCTTTAAAACTTATGGTATTATTCTAGTGTTTGCCCATACTCCCCCCTCTCCCCCAAAACAAGCTTGGGGACCTGGGGGAATGCAGGATATATGGCTGGGGTACAAAATATGCGTCGCAACCACATACTTTTTGAGTTATGGAAATTTGAAAAAATCTCTAGATTTAGGGAAAATTCATTGGATTTCTTCTGAGTCCAGAGACGTGTGAACCTGACGATCCTCAAAGAATGATGACTGAAGTGTTGAGAACCCCCCCCGCTAGGAGGTTAGGTTAGGTTAGATTTGGTTAGGTTAGGTTAGGTTATCGGTGGGTCAAGCCCCCCGCTAGGTTAGGTTAATTTTGGTTAGGCAAATTTCTCTAGATATAAGGAAACTACCCTAGATCTAGGGAATTTTCACCCCCTAAACAACTCTTAAATTACGTGTTTCCGACGCATAATTTGTTCCCCACCCGTAAACCCCGCATTCCCACAGGTGCCCAACCTTGTTTGGGGGAAGTGGGAGAGTATGGGCAAACACTAGAATTTTACCAAACTTATATACATATTGCAGAAATGATATAGTTGTCTTAGACTAATACTCATACAGCACACAACCTCCCTTCCAGAGGCCCCCCAACCATATAGGAGGTTGGTTAGGGTATTATTGATTAGGGTAGGTTATATTAGGTTAGGTTAGATCTGGTTAGGTTAGGTTAGATTTGGTTAGATTTAGGTTAGGTTAGTTTATCGGTGGGTCAAGCCCCTCGCTAGGTTAGGTTAATTTTGGTTAGGCAAATTTCTCTAGATATAAGGAAATTACTTTAGATCTAGGGAGTTTGTCTCCTCTACACAATTCTTAAATTACGTGTCTCCGACGCATTATTTGCTCCCCACCCGAAAACCCCGCATTCCCACAGGTGCCCAAACTTGCTTGGGGGTTAGTGGGAGTATGGGCAAACACTAGAAATTTACCGGAAAAACTAGTCAGTGTCTCAGAAAATGACCGCGCAGTCCTCGTCCATTTTTATCAAAAGCACTAATTTTACCCAAGGAAAAACTATTCAGTGTCTCAGAAAATGACTGCGCAGTCCTCGTCCATTTTTTATCAAAAACACTAATTTTACCCAAGGAAAAACTAGTCAGTGTCTCAGAAAATGACCGTGCAGTCCTCGTCCATTTTTACCAAAAGCACTAATTTTAGGCAAGGAAAATCTAGTCAGTGTTTCAGAAAATGACCGCGCAGTCCTCGTTCATTTTAACCGGTATCTTTCCTTTAATATCCTACTAACCTAACCATTACCTTCGGCGAGAGTTCCCGGATTGTGTCAGGACGAGAATTTCGGTAGACGAGAGTACCAGGTACCGTTCTCATTATCCCTGAATGATACGATTAGGTCACTCAGAATGTCTGCCTCTTAACGCCCTTGAATTATATGATTATATGGTCAACCATGATGTCTGCCCCTTTTTGTCCCTGAATTATTAGGTTAATCAGGATGGCTGGCCCATTATTGCCCTAGAAATATTTATTAAAAGTCAATCAGGATGTCTGCGCCTTAAATTATTGCCTCCAAATTGTTTATTTCTGGTCAATCTGTACTGTCAATGGTAGGCTACTCCTTAGTGGGGTACCGTTGATTCGGGCCGCCTATAGTAGCATGCATACCCAGCAGACAGGGCAGTTTAACGGTCGTTTTCAGAGACACCCGATTTTTTTTTCTTGGCCTACAATAGGGGCTTGTTCTAATGGAGATAGTTTTATTTTGCGCAAACCCATAAAAAAAAAAAAAGGTATACTTTGTGGTTAAGGTTAGGTTAGGTTTCATTAAAACCTATAAGGTTAGGTTAGGTTTCATTAAAACCTTTAAGGTTAGGTTAGGTTTCATTAAAACCTATAAGGTTAGGTTAGGTTTCATTAAAACCTATAAGGTTAGGTTAGGTTTCATTAAAACCTATAAGGTTAGGTTAAGTTTAATTTTTTTCATATTTTTTTTTTTTTTTTTTTTTGCGCAAAATAAAACTATCTCCGTTAGAACAAGCACCTATTGTAGGCCAAGAAAAATAGTCGGTGTCTCTGAAAACGACCGCGAAACTCTCGTCCAGTATGCATTTAATATAGGCGGCCTGATTCAACTGGCGGCCCGAATCAACTGTATCCCCTTAGTGTAGGGGAAGCACACTCGGTTCACGATCGAGAAGTCCCGGGTTCGATCCCCGGGTGGAGCGGAAACAGTTGGGCTGTTTCCTTAAAACCCGAGCCCCTGTCCACCCAGCAGTGAATGGGTACCGGGTGTTAGCCGGGGGTTTGTAACCCGCCTCCCGGGGTGCTGGCTTCGGCCAATACTATAAGCACTAGCAGACAGCTCTCTGCTCGGGGTAGTCTGCGAGAGAGCTGTCTGGTTACAGCAGAGATCCATCTCAGCTGCGTCAATAACTGACGAAATTCTTCAATCATCATCATCAAACCCTTCCTTATCGCTTTAAACATGATACATCGATTTGTTGTGTCAACCCAGATGCCAGCTGAGTAATCAGCTGATTAATGTTTGTAAACATTATTTATCACGTGACAGCCTTGTGATTGGCTGATAGATCTGAATAGATAATTATAAACACTGCTGTGATTCGCTATTAGCGAGGATGACGTCAATGTATTCGCCAGCCAATCAGCTGTCTCTGTGGAGATACTCCGAGATACTCCTCCTTGCGCCCGGCGCAAGTCCATCTCGGCGGATTATTCAAACAGCCTCGACGCAAGAGTGGGGCGAGGGTTGCCCCGGAGTAGCATTTACACCATACTTACACCGCTTGACTTACACTTTTTTGCTGGATCTGGCCCCAGGACGGTAAAGACCGCCCACTCGATCCCCCAGCCAATAGGAACCACGAATGGGATAGGGCCAGTCTGGATGTGTTTTCGCGAGCATCAGTGCAGCCTGGGCCAGCCTAGACTGGTCTAGACCGGCCTGGCAAACGTCGCGAAAACGCGCTTATAGACATAGGCCTATTAATGTGAAAACGTCCATCACAGAAATAGAAAATATGCAAAATCATCTGTATTTCATGTTATATGCATTTTTTATTCACTTATTCTTTCTCATTTTAGTTATAAATATGCTAAATAATATCGTGTAGTAGTTAGATTTCATGTAGAACATCAAATTAATAATAAAAAAATCGATTTAAATCAAATAAATCTGATTTAAATAAAATAAATCTTATTTAAATAAAATAAATCGGATTTTTTTTTTTTTTTTAAGTAGAAAAAATCAACAACCCTGTCTTCAGTGTTATACTCTGTTGCATAGTTGCATAGTAGCTAGTTTAGGAGATTTAAAATTCCTCACAAAAATCTTGTGAGGATAAACATTGAAAGTCCTACAATAAACTTTGAGACAATGAAGCATTCAAGGCAATATGGCAGTGGAATACAATGTCTTAGAATATTGGAAAAAAGAAGCTTAAATAACATGTTGACAAAATGGTCTCTCTCACCTGTTGCAGACTGTCTTGGCACAGAGCTGAAATGTTTCGTCAGACCGTTCAGGGCATTCCACCTGCCCGTTACATATGTTGGCGCATTTAGATCTACATAACACTTGCCCGACTAGGCACTGTGAGGCTGGGGAGAAAGATGTGGGAGTCTGTTAGTTAGGTAAATACAGTAAGTAAATACTGTAGCTATATGTTTTTGCAAGATAACTATACTGATACTTAAGGATCCATGGCACCAGTGATCCCCAACCCAGGAAAACAATGTCATCTCCAATATAATAAAGGATATAATAAAGGAGAGGTAGGAAAGATTCTTACTGTTGGTCATAATCTGGATAGAACAAAAAGTAACGGATTCAAACTGAAAAACTGTAATTTAAAAAAAGAGATAGAGAAACTGGTTTACAAAAAGGGTGGTAGACGATTGGAATAGACTCGGTTATCAGGTAGTTAGAGCAGAGTCAATAGGAAGTTTTAAAAGAAGACTAGACAATTTCATGGATTAGGACAGTGGTTCTCAACCTGGGGGCCATGGCAAGACTTTAAGGGGGCCATGGTGGGCTGTTGCAAATTATACATTTCTAAATAATGTTAGGAATCTGAATATAAAAAAAACTTGCATCACTATCCTGGCAAAGAAAATTTTCTTGTTTTAATAATTAATTGATTAATCATTAAGTTGACAATAAAATTTTGTTACATAATATTGTTACGAATGTGTGTGTACGTGTGTATGTATGTATGTGTGCGAAATTGTAATTGTTTGTGCAGTGTAGGTGTGATAGAAAACGCGGAGGAGAAAGAACGCGTATGAGACGGGTGAGAGACACGGGCGGTGAGTGAGGGTGAGTCACCGGGAGACAGAGGGAGAGAGGCGATCGAATGATCTCAGATTCTCAATGTGGCCTGGGATATCATCACGTAAACATGTGGGTATAATTGATTCTGAACCATATACTGTGTTACTTATTTTGTTCGACAATTATAAATGCGGTCGCTGTTTTTCGTGTGTGAAATATTTCTTATTTTTTGGTATCATTGTTTTTCATGCTCATTCCCTACTTAGGTATTCCTGCTTTTTTTTTTTGTGTGCTAATATTGATGTGACTCGATATTCTTATTATTATTTCAATTGGGGCAGTGCTTGTCAAAGGAGGCGTGTTCTTGCTGTAGAAAATACATTTCAGCTTGCTATTGAGTGTGAATGTTTATCATCTTTACTCTCTCTGTGTGTATGTTTGTGTAGGGACTGTGTGTGTGCTTAATTTGTGAGCCCATGGATGTGTTATGTATGTGGATATTTGTGTGTTTGTCATTTTATCACTTGTCCTATTTATTTGTCCTCATTATCATTCTTTTGTCTCATCACTTAATGTTGTTCTGATGTTCTGTCTTCTTTATTTTCCGTAGATTTGCGATGGCTACTAGTGTTAGTAAGAAGCGGAAGTACAGTGAAGAGTATATTAACTACGGATTTACATCAATCCTCGCTGATGGCATCGAGAAACCTCAGTGTTGTACTGTGCTTCAAAGTGCGGGGGAACGATTCTATGAGGCCTAGTAAGTTGAAGCATCATTTGCTGACCATCCATCCACAGTATGCTGAGAAAGACCCCGATTTCTTCAGGCGCCACGAAAGTAGTTTGGGAAAACAGAAACTGGATGCGACTGGTGCTTTCCAACAACAGACCTCAAGTGTAGTTGAGGCATCATACGAGGTTGCCCTCGAAATAGCGAAGCAAAAGAAGCCCCACACAATTGGTAAAACCCTTTAATCAAGCCATGTACTTTAAAGATGGTCAAGCGTGTTCTTTGGAGATGCAAATGAACGTAAAATTCAACAAATTTCCTTGTCAAACGACACAGTGAAGCGGAGAATTAATGAAATGTCAGATGACATAAAGGAAAAAGTGATACAGATGATCAAATAGTCTCCAACTGGTATGTTTGCAATACAGCTGGATGAGTCAACGGATGTGAGTTCTTGTGCACAGCTACTCGTGTTTGTTAGGTATGTTTTCTTGTGTTGATATCAAGGAAGAATATCTGTTATGTACACAGCTTGAGACCACCACAACAGCTAAAGATGTGATGGAAAAGCTATCTTCTTTCTTCAAAGCTAACAGGATCCCCTGGGAAAATTGTTGTAGAGTCTGTACAGACGGGGCTCCAGCGATGCTGGGATCAAAATCAGGGTTCCAGAAGCGTGTCAAGGAAGTAGCTCCGAATGCCAAGGGGGTTCATTGTATGATCCATCGTTTTGCAATGGCGTCGAAAACCCTCCCTGATGAACTTTGCAAGATCCTGGAGGCAGTGGTCAAATGCGTCAACTTTGTAAAAGCTGGAGCTCTGAACTCTCGCCTTTTCCAGAACCTTTGTAGACATGGATTCGGAGCATTAAGCTCTCCTCTTTTACTCCAAAGTGCGCTGGCTTTCCAAGGGCAATGTTGTGAATCGAGTGTTTGAACTTCGGGGGGAGCTGAAATTGTTCCTGGAAATGCAAGGGAAAGATGATCTGTTGAGTCACTTCAATGAAGTTTTGTGGGAGCCAAGTCTTGCATATTTAGCAGATATATTGAGCAGCTAAATAGGTTGAATCTGAAGCTACAGGGCATGGAAAGAAATGTGTTTCACCTGATGGATTGTCTTCGTGGATTTCTTGCCAAGCTCCAGAATTGGCAAAGGGAAAATCGGTGCCGGGAATGTTGCCATGTTTTAAAACCCTTTTAGCTGTCCTTGACGAGAATGAAGAAGATAGTCTGCTTGACCCATTACTTAAAACTGAAATCACTCAGCATCTGAGATCCTTGGAAAGTGAACTTAATAGGTACTTCCCAGAATTCGAGGAGGAAGAAGGGAAGTTGGTAATAAATCCATTCTCTGGCACTCTTGATATTACTACCATTCCCAGTGATGTTCAGGGACGAGTTCCTTGATCTCAAACATGATTCTGCTGCCAAATATCTCTATGAAGAAAAATCTCTGATGTATTCTGGTGTTCAAGCATCAGTCATATCCAAAAGTCAGTGAGATTGCACTTCGACTACTCTTGCCTTTTTCAACTACCTATTTATGTGACTGGTTTCTCCACCCTTCTACAAATCAAGAATAAGAGCCGGAACCGATTGGATGTGGACCCCGACATGAGATGTGCATTGTCAGTGACACAACCTCGGATTCGTCAACTGACTGAAAAGAAACAATATCAGCCTTCCCACTGATGTGTGATAAAATATGCAGAGATTAATTGAACTTTTTCCAACCAGATTCAAATTTGCTAGTGTCCGCTAGTCTTTTGTAGGCAAGTGATGTAAGTTAAGCATATCACAGAAATCTATCAAATAAGATAATTATGACTGTAAACTTTGTAATAAAGCAAGGGTTTTTCTTCATCAACATTTTTTTTTTTTTTTTTTTTTTTTTTTATTATACCTTTTTTGGCGGGGTGGGATTTGGGAGAAAAATGAAGGGAGCCACACGATGTTGAGAATTCATGAAGGGGGGAATGGAGTGAAAAAGGTTGAGAACCACTGGATTAGGACGAAAGATGGATGTAGGTAGTGTAAGTAACAGGAACTACCACGTGTAGGTTTCCTGGCCTCTTGTAGCTTCCTTATGTTCTTACCACAGTGGTAAAATCTGAATTGCATACATGGCCGATGTGGGAAGCATATTGAAGTGGCATTGCAAACAGTGGCTACCAAACAGCATTGACAGTGGCGTAGCTACTAAGCTAGCTGGTATCTATCAATGGGCGGGGTGGGGTGGGGTGGGGGGAGCACATGGGAGAGCACTATGGCAAGCGAAGTTCAGAGGCTTCTGATGCCACATAGAAGAGTATTAGTGCATATCGTCAGTCACAGGTCCAAGCAGATTACGGCAACCATGGCCAATGGGGGGGGGGGGCACCTGGGAGGCTCCAGATTCTCATGGGGGAGGGGGGGATCGTCACGTGTCCCCCCGTAGCTACGTCACTGGCTATAGCTGGTCTGACGTTATAAGCATAAGGTAGAAAGATAACGAGGCAGCTACTATTACTTTGCAGGGAGGACTAAACAACCTCAAATCACACGTAAGCTTTCATTCCCGGGTCCCCCCCCTCTCCCACTCACAGAAGCGCCGCCAGGAAATTTTGACTGAGTGACCAAGGGTGGACACAGATCTAGTGTGAGGTGGCCATGGCATAGCCATTACAAATAAATGGTTGAATTTTCATTATACCTCTGCCTCAGATCTGGGTGGCCAATGAGATTTAAGGGTGGCCGTAGCCACCTCCTAGGTAGATCCGCCTCTGCCCACTCATTCCTCTCACTCTCTCTTCCTATCCCTCCCTTTCTCTCTCTACTCAACTTACGCTGCAGAAATATGAAGAAAAGCAACAAAATAAAGCGATGTTTGGCCAAAAATAATCCTCTTCCTCCTCCCAGCTGCCTGCACACGCGTCCTGCCTCCAAGCTGGGTCGCTCTCAACTGCCGCTCGAACAGGATTACTCAAGGAATTCAACACTGCTTCGAAACACTAAACCTTTCCCTTATTTCCTTCCCCCCCCCCTTACCTTTTTTCCAATAGTTTTACCCTAACGTACAATTTTGTTAAAAAATAAAAATTTTTAAAAGGTGTGTTTGAATTTTTTTTTTAAGATAGGGCTTAGGTGTATAAAGCGTGGGGAATAAAAAATGGTTTTTTTTTTGCCCGGGGGGGCGTTGAAATAAAAACCCGACGGGCAAAAATGAAAAAAAAAAATAAAATTTGAAAAATCTTTATTAGGGGGAAATCTATACCTTGTAAAATCAAAATAATTATAAAAAAAACCCCTGAGAAAAAAAAATTTTATTTTTCCCTTTAATTTTATTGGGACCCCCAAAAATCTCATTTTTGACAGGGGGGGGGAAAGGGGGGGGGTGGACTTCAAAAAAAAATAAGGGAAAAATTTGATTTATTTTGGGCAAATTTTTTCCGGGGTTTTTCTTTTTGCCGTGAAAAACGGGAAAAAAATGGGTTGGTGATTTTTCCTTTTAAAAAAAAAAAATTAAAAGGTTCAAACAGAAAAGGTGAAGGGGCCAGTAAAATGAAACCCCCTTCCCTAGGGGGGGGAAGGCGAAACGCCCCCCCCCAAGCTGGGGTTTTTGGCCTTGGGGGGCCCCTAAAGGCGAAAAAAACTAAGGGGGTCCCCTTAAATTTTTCCCCCCGGGGGTTTTTCGTTACCAAAGCAAAAACCCTGTTTCAGTTCCAAACGAAACAAGGGGGTTTTGCATTAATGTGTGAAAGGGGGTTTTGAATTGGGGAAGACAAATGGGCATTAGGGGTGTTTTGGGGTTAAAAAAAATTTGGGTGGGTTGGTTGGGGCGGGGGGGGCGGCGGGCTCCGCCCCCCTAAAAGTTGTACTATTACACGGTATTATCATACAACCCGGGATATTTAGGACAGCTGAAAAAATCCATCATCTTACGAGAATTGTGCTATCATGAATGCATAAAAATTGCAGGGAAACATACCTTAATAAGATAAAGAGAGCAAAATGAAATCGTGTATAAAATTTTTTTTTACCTTTTTTTTTTCATTTTTCCCTTATTCCTGGAATGTGCTTGCATTAAATTTTCACCACTGTCCCGGGGAAAGGCAACCTTAACGATTACATGGTGTATGGCAGTCCCAATGCAAAAAATAAAATGGTCAAAACCGCGTTGAAAGTCAAATTTTTGATGAAACAGCTTTTGGCGGGGGGGAGCGGGTTTCCTTGCAAGCAAGTGCTTGGTTGGGGGGGGGAGGGACAAATTCCTTGCTTTAGAGAGGGGTTCAAGCCCTTTTGGGTTTGGGCGAAGCTGCCCAAGCAGCCTCAGATAGGAACGTGATTGGTAGTAGGGGTTCTCGGACCCACGCCACGCCCTAGGCTTTGGGGGGTAAGGCAGTGCAAAAAACGCCTGAACTTTCAACTGTACAGGGGGTTTTGCGGGCCTTTCCGGGGTTTCAAAAGCCCTGAAGAGGGTAAGGCCTCTTTTCGCCACCCCTAGGCATTTCAGCATCTCCCCCCTGGTATACGGTCCCGACGAATTGTCCCTACCACTTTTTACTTTTTTAAGAGACTCTGCTGTGGGTTTTTCCCGGTTTTGAAGCCTTTGCAACAAACATCACCTCAGGTTTCTATGTTGTCAGGGGCACGGAAAAATTTGACCGGAAATCAATTTGCCCAAAACAACTCGAAATTTTTTATCGTCGTAGTCTTTTCTTTTTAGGTTGTAATATTCATGGGTTTGATTAAAAAAACCTTTTTAATTTAGTTCCTTTGGCTTTCCCCAAAAAGTAGTGGTAACAGGTTAAGTGTTACTTGACGAGCCAAGAATACTTTGGTCTAACCCAAAATCACAACCTTTTCTTTTATTTATCTTTTACTCCCTCCATAAACAAGTTTCAAACCACCCTGACATTACCCCTCCTATTGGTACCCGGTTTTGTGCACGATATTTTATCCCTACACAAATCGGAAAATCGCCGACGGGAAGGCTAGGTTGATTTTTCTTTGATTTATTTATCACCCAATTTCTTATAAACA
>JACEEZ010016831.1:0-22291 GCA_016584305.1 Chionoecetes opilio
GGGGGGAACTTCGTTTTGGGTCCCAGTTGTACCGGTTATTTTAAAATTTTTCAAAACAAAATAAATTTTCGTTTAAAAAAACCCCATAAAAAAAAAAATTTTCAAAAAAAAAAAAAAAAACTTTTGTAACTTACCGGAAATCCTATATTTTGATTGCTTCCCTTTCCCTTTATAAACTTCCTGAGTTTTTTGGGTAAAGAGTCGCAAGTTTTTAAAGAAGCTTTTTGGTATTTTCCTCCCACAATTTTCCCAGTGCAGTTTTTAATTTTCGCCACTGAACTAGGGGCCCACTTTTGAAGCCTCCTTTTCATTATGGCCAAAGATTTTCTTTTGGGGTTCAAGAAGACTATTAGGAGGCAGCCCAAAATCAATCGATAGACACATTTCCAACCATTCCCCTTGACAACGTTTCCCCGTGACAAGGGGGGCACCGTCCTGCATAAAAGTTTCTGCCCAAAACCCTTGTCGTAGAAGGTTTCAGATTGTCATGCGGGATGTTAAATATCGCTCCTTCACAGTAACACTTTTTTCAAGAAAAAACGAGGTTACCCCCCTCCTAAAAATGAAAAGCCCCAAGGGCCCCCAAACCCTAAAAAAAGAATCTGGGGTCTTCTCTCTCCACGGGGTTTCCAGGGCGTGTCGGGTCTGAAAATTTTGGCCGCCTCCTTTTGCAAAAATTAGTTTTCCTGAAAGACACTTTCTCCGGGCCATATTATGCGGTCAAAATTTCTTAGTGGCCATCTTTGTGTTTTTTTGCAAAAGGAGTCGCTTTATCTTGTGACGAGGAGTTTTTGGAGGGGCTTTTCGCGGCAGATCTTTAAAAAAAAGTCCGAGAAAACACGTAACACAAAAAAAGCTGCAACTTCCCTGAACATTACCTAGTAAGGCAGGATTTTTTCCTTCCCACGTGCGTGCTTTTTGGTTTGACATTCGCTCCTTTTTATAACATGTAAACTTTGAGGGGGGGGCATTTTCCTTTTGGGCCTCCCCGGTGTAAAACTAAGTGTGTAGGCGTCTCTCCGTCCCAAGGGATCACGACAACGTTTTTAACCCCCGCTCAACGTCCTTTTTTTTCAATTTTCCCGTCTGTTCTGATAGCTTTGCACCAAACCCCCAAGCCCTACAAGGGCACATAGGGGCTTATAGATCCTGGAATAATGCGCCCCAGGGCCTAACGGAAAAACGTTTCCATTTTGAAAAAATCCCCCGTAACTAATTTGACGAAAAAAAGGAAACAAATGCGGTGCATTCACTGTCCTCCGGGAACTGCACTGGGGGTTTCTTTAAAAAATTAACGGTCAACCCCTGGGTGCTGAATGGGCAGTGGCCCCTTCGAGAGTTTTTAAGGGGGTAGAGCGACAACACGGGTAGCGACGGCGGAAAACCTTTGATCTTACGAGAGGACATGGAGGTTGGTTGGGTTTTTTACGCCTGCGGAATGTATTTGGGGGAAAAAAATTTGCTTCAAACTGCGGACCAGCATACGACTAATATAGTGTAAAATGCGAATTTGCCCTTATACTCATCACAAACATCAACAGAAACTTGCGATCGGCTATGAATTTGATGATATATATATTTAAGGAAATTAATTAACAGAGAGGCGGTTATAAGTTTCTCTTCCCGCTCTTGAACATATGCGGTACGAGAAATGTTGGGGTTCTGGCAGCGACTTGATGGGCGGCGGGGGCAAAAAGCAATAGCCGCCCCGTTACCCTGAACCTCCCATTATTGGGGCAAAAAATCCTTATTGCCGCATATGTAAAAAAACCCTAATAATCTTATATTATTTAAAACAAATTGGAAAAAAAATTTTTTAAAAAATTTCTTAATCCCTCCAGATTTAGGAAGAAATAAAAAAATTCATCGAAGGTTGAGTAAAAGAAAGGGGGGGTACCCCGTGTCTAAAACCTTTGACCGCCAAACCGCGTCCCTGCTTTTTCGTTCCAAAAAAATTACAGGTTTTTTAATTTCGTCATATGGTAAAGCAAAAGGGTCTGCCGTTCGTCTTTTCTACCGCCTACCCGTTGGGGGACTCTCGGTACGGGCCCGTGTTTTTGTTGCCATGCATCAATTTTTAATCCCCCTTGCTCGGTTTCGTGAAAAAAAAAAAATTTGAAAGGTTTTTAAATTTTTCGGCCCTGCTATGCCGACCCGCGCAACCGCCCCAACCTTGGCGCCACTGAGATTAATTTTCTCAATTTTTTTTTTTTTTCTTATATAGCCATGTGAGGGGATTTTTTTTTGATTAAAAAAAGGGCAGTTATAACTTTTTTTTTTTTTTTTTTTTATTTGATAAATTTTAAATTATTAAAAATTTGTTTTTTCTTTTAATTTTATTCCTATTTAATTTTTTTTTTAAAATTTTTCGGCCGGGGTTTTTTTCTTATTAAAATTTTCCCCAAAAAGAATTTATTTTAAAATTTCTTAAAAAGGAGTGGATTATTCACCGAAGAAAAGATGCTAAGATGACACCACATGAAATTTCCCAGCCTTTTTAGGTCAGGTAATGACTCAGGGAAGTTACCCTTTTTTTTGAGGAAATTAAATTGAAGGGGGGATGAAAAAATAGTTTCATCTGCAAGTAACTCCGGGGGAAAAAACCTTTTAAAAAACCCTCTGTAACACATTTTTTATTCCTCTATAACTACTGCAATTAAAAAAACCCACATCCTTTTTGGGCGGGATAGTTTTTTCTATTAACCGCTCCCCGGGGAACCCCCCCTTTTGGGGGGCCATGGGTGCTTTTTAAAAGCCAAAAATTTTTCCTCTGCCGGGGGAAATACATTTTTGTCTATGTAAGGAAAAAAACAAAAAAATGTATTGATAATCTCGAACCAGTGCCCACGGCGCCCTTTTCAAAGGGATTTTTTTACTTTTTGCATTGTTATTGCCAAAAAATTTATGCTTAGAATACTATTCTAGCTAAAGGGGGAAAGCTCGATCCTTTTAAAAGGGAGATAAATAAAAAATTTTACTTTTACCTTCGATATCCCAAACAAAAAGAAAAGAAAAAAGGTTAAAAAGCATTTTTAAAAACCCATGTATTTTTGTGTAAGACCTGGAATCCCCTTTTTTGATTAATTAACACCCGAAATCCCTTAGTTTAATGAGTTTGTCTCAAAATAACGAAAAAAAAATTAATATATTATCATTAAACTCAAAAAAAAGCAGCACATGAAAATATTGCGCATGTCAAGGGGATTACAGCCTTTTTTGCACTCCCGGGGCGCATTTTTTTTTTTAATTTGTAATACTATTTGAGCTGTATCAGCCCCTATCACTTTTCAGAGATTAAAAAATCTCTGGTATTCCCTTAATATAAATGCATACCCCAAAAAACCACTGTTTTACCTGGAGCACCCCCGCGACAATTTTTTTTTAAATTTGTGGGGCTTGCATAGGGCCCTGCGGGGCGCCCGACAAGAGATATGGGGGTCTATAACTATCAAAGAGGGTTTTATAAATATAATGTTATGAATTTGTAAATGTGTTTATAATATTGTCAATAAAAAACGAAAACACGCATAAAAAAAATGTTTTTACGGATATGAAGAAATATGAAGAACTTAAAATATTCATTTAAAAACTCTTCCCCTTTTAAAAAAACTTTGGGGGTTTTAAAAATTTTATCGGCTAGGAAGGGGAGCAAGGAAAATGCTCCGTCCCCCAAAAAAGGGGCACTTTTCACAAACTTTTGGGGGGAAGGTGTGGGGGCCCCGGGTTTCCGGGGGGTTGAGGCCAGCTTTTGCTAGTTGTAGGAGCTGCTTTTTCCTGGGGGCCTTTGTACATGACGCACATGGCTGCCACGTCACGCCGCTGTTGGGGAGGTTGAAATTATTGTGCAGGCACCCTCGGGGCTTTTCAGCCGGGGCCAGCCGCGGGCTCTGGTTTGAACCCCGGTAAGGAGGCGGAGGTAGGGACGGGGGGCAGGAGGGGCCCAATGCGAGGGGCGGGGTTTTCCCATAGGTAGGGAATTGTGACTTGTAGAGTGTGCCGAACCCCTGACGTCCAGGAGGTGCGCGACGATCGGATGCAGTCAGTTTCCAGGCGGGCATTTGGCGACCTTCCTGACGTGGCTGGTGTATGTGGGGGGCCAGAGTCGAACTCCACCCTAAAGTTAAAAGGGGGGAATCCTGGGGGTTTGAAATTTTTTGCCTTCCAGGGAAGGGCGTTTTGGTTTTCCCCGTTGACGGCATCTTGCCGCGGGGGGGTAGGAGGCGGGGATTTTGGGTCTGGTGAAGGGTGAATTCCACCCTTTTTGCCCAGGGGCGATGCTCTGCAGTGCCTGGTTGATACGAATGACGGGTTGTGGCAGTCCCTCCTCTCACATAAAATGTGAGAGTAAGTCTCTCGTACGCTTTCCCTCAGGAAACAGGCAGGATGGTTGGGAAACGTTCCATAGAATGACCCGAGTAACTTCCTTGGGGACACTGGCATTGATAAAATTTTTTCAGAGGTGGCCATTCACCACCACGCGCAGAGTCTTTCAGGAGGAATTTGCAGGGGGGGAAAACAGGTCCCCCCAGACCCCCCAGGTTTCTCAGCTTGGTATTGATGCCCTGATCCACACCCTTATAAAAAGTCACCAGCGATTTCAAGGGGGACGACGAAGGTGTCTTCGCCCGATTAGGGAGTTTTTTCCAGGCTGCTGAGGCGGGAGAAGAAGGTCTGTCAGTATCCCTGTCGGAAAAGCCGAATTGCCGTAAATTAGAAAAACGGGAGCGTAAAAAAAAAGTAGGTTTTTTGGAGGAAGAGGGGCTCAAGAACTTTCCCACAACGGAAAGGGGGGAAAAATGGGGGGGGTAGTTCTGGGGATCGCCTCGCTCTTCTTTTTCTGGATAGCACAGACTCCGCCATTTTCCCACTCAGATGGCCACTGCTGAGAGAAAGGGGCCCCCAGAAG
This sequence comes from Chionoecetes opilio, assembly GCA_016584305.1. Taxonomy (NCBI): domain Eukaryota; kingdom Metazoa; phylum Arthropoda; class Malacostraca; order Decapoda; family Majidae; genus Chionoecetes; species Chionoecetes opilio. The sequence continues at coordinate 4,907 of JACEEZ010016831.1, forward strand.
AGGTTTACAAGAGGCACGGGGAAGTTGTGAGGCAATCTTTTAAGCGGTGGGGCTATACTATCGGGGCCCCAGCGTTTTTCTTGGGTAAAAACTTTTTAAAGTTGTTGCAACACCCCCTCCGGGGAAGGGTTTTAGTTCCCTAGGGGGGGCCTTTGGGTTTAAAAAACCGGAAAAACGTAGGAGGTTCATTCTGGGTCGGGAAAAAAATGTCATCTTGGAGGGGGAAGTGGGCAGCCAACACCTGAGTTTTTCCCCCGGTGACTTGTGACAAACAGGAGCCATGGGGTGCTTCAAGGGTGGGATGCTGTGTACGAGAGAAGTCCTGTTGTTTTTTTTAAGGGTGCTAAAACCAATCCTTAGTCCCCCCCAAAGGCGGGCCTGTTAGTTTTTTCGCTTGAGGTGATCCTCTTTTTTGTGCCTTTTTCTGGACCTTTTAAATTTTTTTCCCCCGGCCCCTTTTTATGGGGTGTTTTGTTTTCTTGTGGGGGGGATTTATATCGAGCCGGCCTTGCTTTATTGTCCGCTGCTTTCCTGCATTGAAAGCCAAAAAAAAAGGGCGATCTCCCGGTTTTAGACTTGTATTTTCTGGCAGGGCAACAAATCTTTTTTGGGTGGGACATCGGGAAATTTCTGTAAGGTTCTTCATTTGTGTGCAACGTCACCTGTAAGCACGTCAGACCCCCCAATGTTTTAGTTTTTTGCCTTCATTGCATCCCAGCCCCCCTTGTCCCATAGCCAGGTGCGAGTCATGCCTACTCTGTCGATGGCCAGCTTGATTTGGTGGAGAACAGCCAGGTGGCAGAGGAACCCCTGTTCTAGGGGGCGGCAAGTCACTATACGCAGGGCAAATCGGTGATTACAGGGTCAAGTAAAGCCCCCTGAGATTGGGTGGGGAAGCAACGTGTTTGGTGAGTCCAAACACCGTCAAAAGCTGTAAACTCCCTCGGGCAAGGGTACTGGTGAGATCATCACAATGAGAGATGCTTACAGGGTGCGGGGAGCAGGGCACTAATTTTGGGTGGTAGGTAGTAAAGGGGGCTCACCCCCTTTTGCCATGTGGGGGAAAACACAGCACAGCGAATGGAGTTTGAGGTGCGTCCCAATTTGAAAAATATCATCTCCAGTGAGGGAAGGTCGACGGGGAGAGCTTTACAGGGGGGCGTTGCGGAAGCAACAGCGACCCCCCCAAATGAAACCTTGGGCTCTGTCAGTGGGAAAACAATTGAGTAGCCACCTATCTTCCCAAAGTTGCTGGAAAGGGGGGGTTTGAGGAAGGTTCATAAGGGGCAATGAGTCAGGCTGTTGGAAAAAAGACGTACGTTAGGTCATGCGTTAGTCTGAAACCTCAACGTTAGCTGAATATGGTAAGATTACCAAGAGCTTGCTGCGGGGGGCGTAGCCCCGGGGGTGGTGCGAGTGGTGTCATTGTGAGGGGGGGAAGTTTGAGGGGGTGTCCAGCCCCCTACCTGTTAGGTGTCAGAAGTGGGGCGGGAAAAGAAAAGGCTTTGTTTGGGGAGTAAAGTAGCCAAACGTTTTTTTTTGCCTTTTCCCGCAGACAGTTTTTAAAAAAAGTTCCCCCTCTCTTGATCGGGGCGCGTGCAGCACTCCGGGGGTGGTGTGACCAGGCGCTGGCAGTAGTCGACTTAAACCCCCTGAAGCAGCGTTCTCGTGTCCCCACTTTATTGCATGATGGCAGTAGTTTCGAAGGGTCCCCGGGTTTTGGGAGAGACCTGGGTGAAGCTCCCGCCTTTGCATTTTGTGGGGTGGGGAGGCCTGGAGCAAGGTGCGCTTTCGTTGAAGTGAAGTTATCTTTGATATTTTTTTTGGTACCTGTGAAGGGCGAGTAGAGTATCTCGCCGCCGAATCTCGGGGCAGGTGGGCGCGAGAAGCCCGGCCCCAGGATTGTGGCAGTGGCACCTGATAACCCGAGCCCGGTTCGCGGAGGGAAGTGGGGTGGGCCCCGGCCCCGGGACTCGTGATAGGGAGGCCGGGTGGTGGGGCCCTCAGCGTCGCGGCCGGTTAGGCTTTTCTTTTGATGAACTTTCACCCAGTCGTTTTGTATGACAACACAATTAAGGGGGATGGCTTATCAGACGTCCCCCAGGCCTGTGAATTTTGATTTGGGCAGTGTGTTTTTCCACTGGCACAACCTTTTCGGCTTAGCGCTTGTGGAAAGGGTTTTGGGTGTCAAGCCTTCAAGGCTGGATTTGGGTTTTATGCTATGTTTCAATAAAGTCCAGGAGGGTTACTACGGTCCTTGTGGGCGATACGCGGGGATGTCTTACAAAAAAGCCGAGGATGCTGTTTTTCTTTGTCCTTCCCCTCTTAACCCCTGATGTTTTTGACTAGGCCCGGGCTTAATTGCTGCAGTTCTTCATAATCATCATCATGGGGTAAGATAAAAAAGATTTTCATCCTATTGACACTTGCAAGTCCCAAACTACAAGGTTTTTGACTATACAAAGCGCCGCCCGTCAGCAGGGAACAGGCGGACCGAACCGCTGACCGAATGCACGGGGGACGCTGCACATTGTAACTCACGTCTCTCCCAACCTTCCACCCTGACGGGCTCACATGGGTATGAGAAGTTCAGGGGGGCAGATGGGAAGGCAAATTCACCTGTGATGGGTGTGCAACTGCTTCCTGGAAGCCCAGGGTGGCCGAATCCCCATAGCCTGGGTTTAGAACACTGACTTGACAGCAGCGAGGGGTTGTTTGGGTGTTGAGAAGGGGGATGGGTGATTTGGGGCAATACCTCCTGAGCATTCAGCGATGATTTATCGGTGGTTGTTTTGCCACAGACTGACACCGACGACCGGGTGGTATCCAGGAGGCCAGGGCCGTGCGATGAGGCGGTGGTGCTTACATCCCCAGTCTAGTGCAGCGGGGTTGTGGTGTGAGGCTGACGGTGGTGGTGTGGTGGTGAGGTGGCGTGGTGACGTGCCGCAGTGTTTGTCGTTTTGTCAGACGGGGAGGCAGGGAGGAGGGAGAGGATAATGTTTTTGCAAAGGGAGGGGGTGGTGTTTTTTCACCCGAGTTTGAGTCTCTCTGCAGATCCTCCAGGAACTGGGACAGTACCAAAGTGAGAGTGGGGGAGGAAAAAATGGAAAAAAAAAACAGTGATGGCAAAAAATAAAAATGAAAGGGGATGGCGAGCGCGGGGTCACTGTACAGGGTTGATAGGGGACTACGGGGTGAAGGGTACTCCGGGCGTGATTTTAAGGAAGGGCAGTTGACTTATTTATGGGGGTAAAACCCCCATTATTTTTGTCTTTTGGTATTGTTTGTATGAAATTTTTTATCCCTGTTGATCAGAAGATCGTTCAGACAGGTGGGCAACTTTGCGCAGTGAAAAGGGCTCAGTTTTTTTAATGAAAAGCATGAATTTTAGGGCTGTTAACACCATTCCGGGGCCTGCGGCGCGTATTCTCCTCTTCTCTTCTCTCCCCCCCCCCCCCCCCCCCCCCCCCCCCCCCCCCCCCCCCCCCCCCCCCCCCCCCCCCCCCCCCCCCCCCCGAACCCCCAAAAACCAAAGGGGCCAAAAAACCCTTTTTCCATAACCACCCCCACCCAAACCAACAAAAATTCAAAAAACCAACCCCAAAAAATTCTCACTTTTTAAAAAAAAAAAAAAAAAAAAACCCCGGGGTTTGACACGGGGGTGGGGGTAAAGGAAACTTGCCCCACACTAGGAGGGGGTTTGAAGGGCGGGGAATAAAGTGAGAAAGAGAGAGAGGAGGGGGGTTTAGTTTTAAAAATAAAAAAGGGAAAAATGAATAAAGAAAAGGGAGTTTCTTTAAGGTTCTATACAAACTGTAGGAATTTTTCAAAAGATAATTTCCAAGGGTTAAATAGTTTAAGGATTTGATATAATACATTTAAAAGAAAAAATGGTTGAATGTCGGAAAAGTATTTGACCGGGAAATCGAGATAGATTTTTGTTATTTCACAAGGACAGGTAGGCGACGAGAGGGAAGGCGCTTTAGCAAGAGTGCATTACAGTGTTGTTTAATATTTATAAAAAAGAGAACATAGAGTCAATGGGTAGAGGTTACGGGGGAACTGAGAAAATGGTTTTAGTGTAGGTAGGGCCTCCAAATTATTTTAAGAGGATTCGCTCCCATATGGGAAAAAAAAAAAAGGCCTGCAGATATAATCGTCTTGCTGTGGGAGATTTTTAACTTAGGAAAATGGGCTGGGGTTTAACATAGGTGACAGCAAAAGCAGAGAATTGTTTTAAAAATAAAACCAGGGATAACTCCTAAATCAAACAATCAAGGGCCTACTAGAGGAGATAATTTATAGATCTACTGCTGACAAATAGAGACGATTTATTACAAAGTGGAGGGCGGGGGAATTTAGATAATACGACTTTTGAGATCAGATTGCTTAAATTAAAATGGAAGTTGGAAAAATTAAGTGGCAAAAAGCATCGAATACCCCAACTTCAGAAAGCCAATTATGAATGATTAAGAAACACCTGGAGGTTTATTTAAAAAGAGGGGTGGGAGGGGGGGGAAGAAATTTTCCCCAAGATAAGGGCAGGCGAAAGACAGTGGAAAGGCCAGTTTTTTGAAGGATTAGGAAGGCACCCGGAGTAATTACGCGGTTTTTGAATAGTGAGGGCCCGGGGCTGAGGAGGTAATTAAAGCGATTAGACAGGGAAGTGAGGTCGGAAACCCGGGGGTAGTTAGAGAGGGTAGAAATGGAAGTGATGTGGGGCTGAGGGGATTAACCCCTTTTGAAGGAATATAATTTACGGGCAGAAAAAAAATATCCCCCTTAAAAGGGAAATAAGGTCCCGAAAGAGGATCCAAAAAGGATGACCCCCAATTTAAAACCAACATTTGGGAAAAAAAAACATTTTTTTGAGGTTCAGGGGGAGGATTGGTAAAAAAGAACAGTATAACGTGATGGAAGTACATGAAGAAATTTTTTTGAGTTGCTAAGAACAATTTTGGGGTTTAAAGGGGGCAGGACGGGAAAGGACCCCAAAAAGGGGGTTTTATAGGGAATTAAAAAACCCAAGCAAGGGAATTGTTGGCCCTTAAGGCAAGACAGGGGAGGGGCTTTTAAATTACGGATGAGGGAATTTTTGGAGTCTAAATGATTATTTCTTAGGTTTTTACGGAGGAGGGTACACAGACGATCCCCGATTGAACAGATGTTTAAAGGAAAGGGGGAGGAGAAACTCAAAAATATTTGATAACTAGGGAAATGGTGGAAGAGGGTTAGATAAAATGAATTTTTTAAATCGCCAGGACAAGATGAAGTATTCCCAGGGGGTTAAAGGAATGCAAGGAGGTTTTTTTAGTGAGTCGTTGTGCACCTTTTTAGGAAAAACGGTTGAGATAGGCGATGTGCCATTATTGGGAGGAAAAGGGAAAATGTTGTTCCCCAATTAAGAAGGGAGACATGGACTAAAGTCAATTATCGACCCGTAACTTAACATCAGTGGTGGGTAATTTTTGGAGTTTTTATTTGCAAAAAACTTAGCGAGCACTTAGATAAACATAGTTTGTAATATTTCACAACATGGGTTCACAAAGGGTAGTTATGTGTCACCAATTTTTTGAGTTTTTATGGCAAGTTTGTGGCGGCAATATTTTTTTTTTTTTTTTTTACATCACAAGTAGTGACCAAGGGCAAACAATAATGGGTAACACAAAAACCCCCTTTTTGCCAGTCCCTATAAAAAAGACATTTTAAAAGAAAAAAAATAAAAACAGAGGGGTAGGCCAAATTTTTTTGGGAGGTTTCTTGTTTCTCTTCTTTTGAAAAGTTTAAGTCATAGGAAGGTGGAAAAATAGAAAATGGAAGAGAGTTCCAAACTTTCCATGAAAGGGATGAAAGAGTAAAGATACTGATTAACTCGCTTGGAAGATGGAAGAATAGGGATGAGAATGAGTAGAAATCTGTGCACGAGGCCCGCGGGGGGTGGGGGGGGCATGCAGTTTGCATTTCAGAAGAGCAGTGAGCATGAAAATAACGGTAGAAGAGAGCAAGAGAAGCAAAATTGCGGCGGTGATTTAAAAAATTGAAAACAGTCAATAGAGGAGAGGAGTTGATGAGACGGGGGAAAACTTTTACTCAACCTCTTTAGGGGACTGTATAGTGGATCCTCCCCAAACATGTGGAAATACTCCATACATGGGCGGATAAGGCCCCTGTGAGGCAAGAGTTGGGGGGGAGAAAAAAAAGGGCGCAGACGCCACACACACCTAGTTCTTAGAAACCGTTTTTGCAAAGATGAGATCGAGATTTCCAGGTCAGTTTTTAGTAAAAAGGTATCCCAGAATGTTCATGTAGAAAAAGGAGACAGAGTGTCATTGAAGAAGAGGGGGGTAGTTATTGGTATTTTGTGCGTAGATAGGTGAAGAAATTGGGTTTTTGAGGGCATTGAAAAAACAAGGTTTTCTTTGCCCCAACAGAAATTATAGAAAAATCAAAGTTTTGCGCTTGGTGGCACTCTCCTGGGAAACACTTTTCCTGTTGACTTTGGGGCGTCAAATAAACGACGTTTGAAAAATGCAGGGGGAATCATCAGCGTAGGGGGATAGGGCTTTAGTTAGACTTAGAAGATAAATTTAAAGAATAAAGAAAAAGATGGGGGATAGGACAGAAACCTGGGGGAAAAACCATATTGATAGATTTTTGGAGAAGAACAATGTCCCTCTACGTAGCGCAATAGAACGGTTTGAAAGGAAACTTTTAAAAGAAAGGACAAAAAAATGAAACGGGGGGATTTTTTTAAAAAAAGTTTTGACATTTTAAAAAGCTTTTTATATCAAGGGCAAACCGTTTCACCCAAACCCCTAAAGGAGGATGACCAAGATCATAAGGAAAGCTAGAAATCGCCAGTAGATCGCCCTTTACGGAAACCGGGAATCCCATCAGATAGAAGATTTTGGGGCAGATAGATGCTTAAAAACCTTCTTATTAAGTATAGATTCAAAACTTTAGAAAAGGGAGGAAGTCAAAGCAAGAGGTAGTTTGAAGGATTGAACGGTCACCCCTTTTTAGGAAAAAGGTTGGATGTGGCAAAATTCCAGCAAGAAGGAAAGGGGGGAAGTAGATAGACAAAGACGGAAAAAATTTGGCCAGGCAAGGTGCCCAAACACAAACACGTTTTGAGAACAATAGGGAAGGACTCGTCAGGACCAAGCCTTCCTAGATCTAGGCCAGAAGGGCAAAGAAAAATCATTATGAAAAGGGCTTTAAAGACAGACATAATATATCGAGGGTTGGGAGGAAAAGGGGAACAACCCTTTTATCAGCCGAGTGGAATTCTTAGCAAAAATTTTTAGCGAAAAAGTTCAGCTTTAGAAGAGATGAGACAGCTGGGGAGCCTCTGGGTGAAGCATAGGAGGGAAAAATGTTTAGAAGAAAATTGTTAGAGTGTTATTTCTAGGGCCAGAAGTCACGAGGAATTTTATTCAGAAAGATTTTGACATTTTCAATGAAAGAAAGGTTTTGGGAAATTAAGTAAAATTTGGCTGATTCGGGGAGAAATAATAGGGAAAAAAAAATTTTAGGGGATGGATTCTACGGTACCCTTGTGAGCCATCTCTCTATCACGGTCAAATGAGAAAAAAGCAGAGTTAAACCCCAAACTTGAGGGCTTTAGGATTTAGAAAAAAGTATGTGAAAATTACGCCTCCCTGCCAGAGACTATGACCTCAGTTAGCGCTCTGCACAAAGAGTGGGTCTTTGAAGGGAAAAGTAATCTTCCCTGGAAAATCAGAGTAAAATTCTTAGGTCTTCCCCTTAGCTGAGTTTAAGTGCCCGAAGCACCTCCCCTTTGGGGGGTCCCCGGCGGTACCGGAGCGTAGGACAGGTTACAGAAAAAGATTGTGATCGGAGGAACCCAACGGAGAAATATTTTCAGAGAGTAAGCAGAAGGGTTTGTAGTTTAGGAAAAGATCATGGAATGTTGGGCGTGTCGCCAAGGCGGTCAGGAAACGGGTAGGGTTGCCTGCACCAAGCTGCTCTAGGTCTTGGAGGATTAGAAAAGTTGTAGCTTGTTCACCAGGTTGATCAGGAATGTGAAAGAATAGATAGCAAAGCTGGTGGTGGAACATGATAAGGATAAGGATTATGATATAATTATCTGGACGTTAGTAAGGCATTGACAAAGTACCACACGAGCGACTCTAAAAATAAAGGTTAGGGCGCAGGAATAGATAGGAAGTGTTCTTCATTGGATCGGAGCTGGCTAAGTAATAGGAACACAAGGGTTACAATTAATGCGCTCTAAATATGAATAGGGACTGGTGACAAGTGGAGTCCACACAGGTATGTTTTTGGGCCATTACTTTTTGATTTACATCAACGACTTGGATAGTGGGTTAATTAGCAGTGATATCCCCAGCAAGTTTGCTGAGATACTAAGTTAGGTAAGGATTATTGGATCACCGTATGGATGTAAACATATTGCAGGAGGACTTAGATAACGTAACGATGTGGGGCCAGTCAGATGGCAGATCGGAATTAATATTGATAAATGCAGCGTTATGACACTTATTAAGTTTATCTAGGTTTGCAATATGTTTACATCAGACTGTGATCCAATAATTCTACCTAACCTTAGTATGATCAGCAAACTTGCTGATATCACTGTTAATCCCACTATCCAAGTCGTTGATGTAAATAAAAACAATAGTAATGCGACCCAAAACAGACCCTTGTGGAACTCCACTTGTCACTGTCACCAGTCAATTTAGAACCATTAATTGTAGCCCTGTTGTGCCTATTACTGTTACTATATGAATGTTACTAATAATGATATAATAGTCATAGTAATGGTCATAATAATAACAATAATAGTTAATTGTGAAAAACTAATAATGATTCAATAATAAACTGTAATAATAATAATAATTTGACAATAATACATAGTTATTAACGATAATAGAATATAATAATAAGGCGTAAACCTTTACATAGGTTAGTGAAATGTTTGAAAGCAAGCAGCGCAGACTTTTTCCTCCATACTTTTCTCATCGGTAATATACCTTCCTGGGCATATTTATATAATACACAAAATCATGAATAAATTTAACCTATGAATTACAACTGTTGAAGTTTTAAGGCATATCAATAATACAAATTTTGAATGTTTTTTTTGATTAATGCAATTTATTTCATTCATACAGCCTGGCCGATGGTATGTGTCTCAGGACCGCGTTGGTTTACGCGTGTCTATTACAACTGTATTAATAGGGTTTGGGAAATGGCACGAAAGGGTTTTAAGCGGATGTACTTTCAGTCATTGTCGCGTTATTAGTGTTCTCATTATTTTCGTAGTACTGTGGAATTGTTTGTAATTTCATATTAATCATTATTATTGTTATTACAATTATTAATAATATCAATATAGTCTTATTATTATCATCAGTATAATGGTATGCTATTTATTAAAACATTGAAATCAGTGAAGTAATACATGGAAAAGGAATACATTTTAGGAATAATGCGCATTTTAAAATAATTTAATATACAATAAAGTTGAAATTGCATGAACGTTAAGCGAAAACATTAGTAGGGTAACTGCGGAAAAAAGGCTTTCGCTTCACCTTAGTTGAAGGAAGTATTTTGAGGGTTCTTATCCTAAGCATTTTGTGCCGCTGAATCCGAAAAAAATTGTAGTTGGGTCACTCGTTAGCGGTTAAGATTTTCCCGCAGCGTTTGCAATTTGGCAATTTGGCAATAAAAAAGTTTTGGCAATACAAATTGCAAGGAATGGAGAACAGGGAGTGTAGAGACCTCGATTTGGACTCAAATTGGAAGCTTATAAGAGTGCATAAAATGTTATTAAGTACTCCGTGGTTGTATCTGTTCGGATTATGATCTATAATGGAAAAAATAGAGATAAGTGTGAAAAAAAATTCGGAAAAATATAAAAGGACTATTTTTCGGCCTTAAAGCTGAGTTCTTAATAATAAAAACTAAATTTTAATTAGTTAAATAAAACAGTATAAAAATAACAAACAATTGTTCTTAGGGACACATTTAATAATGAATTTGTGCAAGGGTGGGTACAATTATTGGCGTAGAAAGGGTATTTCAACTGAAAAATGCTTAGGATAAAAACCCTCAAAATACTTCCTTCACTAAGGTGAAGCGAAAGCCTTTTTTTCGACCGAAGTGACCCGAGGATTTAATCCAGAACACAAAATTTCAAACAACGAAAAACCGAGTTCCTTCCGCGTATTTTGGAAAAAACAATTAGAACACAAAAAAATTCTTACTTGCGATAGCGAGCGTTCAAAAGTTGAAAAAAATCGATAATCTAGTCGTCTACGCCATCGACGTCCTCATGGCACATCTTCCTAGTCGTTGATGCACATCTGGGGGAGCCAATCGCAAGCTCCGAACAAAGGAGTCTGCAGGCGTTGACAAGCGGCAGCGATTGTCGAGCAGTTCGTCTTGCATCCGCACTGGCATCCCATCCATGATACTTTTGGGAGGCACGGAGGGCAGGGTGGAAGGGATAGGCGCCAGTTTGGTTCCGTAGCAGTACTTGGTCGGGTCGAGGGTCCACAACTCCTTCTTACAGCCCTCCCAGACGACGGCCGAAGCTGGGCTCGCATAATGTGCTGGGTGGTGGCGTTGACTGTCGGAGGGGCAGTGCTGCTCCAACCTTCTTCTTCTGAAGTGCCGTCCACCTCACTGCGGCACGGGAGAGCAGGTATATCCGTAAATTCTGCTAACGAATCGGCACAGCCCGTCCAGGCTCTCTTGCGTCAGCGGACCAGGGCTGCGGAGAATTAACCCAAAGCGTCGAGGTGCCTCGTCGGCCGCCTGGAACACAGGCCAGCTTGCAACTTGCCTTTCCTGAAGAGGGCGCAAGTGGTTGCGCAACCAGTCGAGCATGGAAGGACGTGGATCACATCCGCGTGAGAAGCGAGTTCATCGTGGATGAGCTGAACGTTGAAATGAAAGTTTCGTCTTGCCAAGTGGAGGCACGTCGTTGGGAGGTATCTTGGGGGAAGTGTCGGAGGAGGAGGACGAGGACGTCAGTGTCCGGAGAGAAACTACGGTTGCCTCCCACATCTTTGTTCGAGCATGGAGAGATGATATATCATCTTAGTGTCCGCTTCCTCTTGTTCTGAAGCGAACTTGGCTCCGTCCGGTTCCAGGAAGTTGCCAGGCTGTTCGCGCCACGCGCAGACGACGCGTCAAATTCCCCATGAATGGTGCTGGATTTGGGAGGCAATGAGAGAGGTCATAGCAGGTCTCGTGGCTTTGGTGGACAAGATGTTTAGCCATGGTCATTCCAGCTTTGAGTCCTCGTCGCCTGCTTGGATGGTCGATATCGTATCTCCACCTCGGTCTCCGCTGTCCCTCGTCTTGTCTTTGAGGGACGCGCCGATGTTCGTACCTGTCAAAGACAAGGTGCAACTCCCCGTAGCCAACACCCAGTGGTGCAGCCTCTCTGCAGGAGGGATCCAACCAAGGTCCTTAAAGTTTGCTGTAGCCGGAAACGGGGTGTGCTGAAGGATAGCCATTCCGTCGAGGTACCAGCACGCGGAGGATATCATATGAATTATGTAAATATAATAATTGATAATAATGAGTAATAAAATTGATGGGATAAATGGGAGGATTCCAATGAATGGGGAACGGGGAGGGTTGTCGGGGGGGTTTGGGGGGGTTGCGAGGCCGTGGAGACCGCCGCGTTCATCTTCTCAGAACCCTGAGAAGGGCACTTTTTGTCGGACCCGCGGGTGGCCTGGTCGTCAAAGAGGGCAAGAGGGGAACAGGGAGAGCTCACGTTGGAGATGATGGTTGCGAAGGTCAGACTGCTGTCGAGTTGGAGGCGAGCAGCCAGGCGCGAGTGAAGTCTGATGACTCGGGAACAAATCACCTGCTTCCCCTTCCGATTTTTTTTTGAAACTTTGGCGTTTTGCCCAGCGTTTGAATGTATTGGTAGGCTGACGATTGCAGGGACTCCCATGACTTTGCTGCCGCAGTTCCTGATCCTCTCCTCTTCGTTTTAAACTCTTTCCTCCCCTTTCCCGGAATTTCTTTTTGTTTCCAAGTGCGTCCACCATCTTATCTGGAACAACCCTTGCGGGGAACAGGACGGTGGTGAGTTGGGGCTTTCTAGCGAGTTAAGGGGTTATGCTGGCGAAGAAGACCAGAAACCTCTTTGGTCATCTCGTGTGTCTTCTTGTGACCGCTTGGGCGTCTGTGGTGCTTTGATGCCGTAGCAGAACTTCCGAATGAATTTGGCCTTGATTGCCAAGAGTTCGTCTTGGATCAAGACGAACTTGGTCATCGTCGGAGGGATTTCTGATCCCTACAAGCCCACCGTCAACCTTAGAGTCCGGTTCACCTGTTCCAGGCATGGTCGCAGCCAAGGTGACGTGAAAAAGGTACCAACGACTTACGACGACCCAGTGTTTCTCCAAGTACGTCCACGCTCTTTGGATTCTTGTCGCGGAGGTCCTGCATTCATGGCCACGTAAACCGGGATTGAACCGGAGAGTAGGAGCTTCTAATTCATGGCGAAGAAAAACGGTCCGAATCCTCCAAACGTCTTAGGCTGCAGCGCCCAGTTCCTGTCCGCACAGCCCGGGTAGTTCAAAAGGAGGAAGGACCATCTGACGTACCGTCCATGGAGAAATTGCTCACAAGGACTGTCGTCTGATCCCGCTGACCTCAGGATCTGCAGCTGGGTGCAAGGATCTCGAGGAGCTTTCTTGAAGGAATCCAGTCTGCATCCTCTGCCAACTCCTGGACGGCGAATTCTTCGGCCGCTCTCCATTGTCCCGGAAGAGAACTTGAAGAGCTAGGAGTGCACTTGTGGAGGATTATGTGTGCCTCAATTCCGCGGTTTGACGTGTTTTCCGGCCAAAATCTGCCGGACTGTGGGCGGGGTCGTACACCCCGACTCGTGGAGCACCTCGTCGAAGCCGCTCCCTCCAGGAAAAACAACGCTGCAACCCGCAGCATGGCTAGACGACGGTAAGTTCGCAAGGCGGACGATCCAGTTTTCCTTCTTCAAGTCAACTTGATCTCCAGGAGCTTGAGAAGAGCGCCATGTCGGCATAGCAAACAAGCACCGGCTAGCCACAATGGCCGTTCAGCGCTTGGTGAATTTTCTCCATTTTCTGTCATCATGGTGAATATTGACGAGTACTCTTGGCGTGGAGAGCGAGGGAGATGGAAAGGTGCAGATTGTCGCGGTGGGAACAGGCGGACGGAACATTCCTCGAGTCGGCAGGTTTGAAGGTGTGACAGCGTGGGCATGCTCCGACGGGAGGTCTTCAGGGCAGCGATGCCGAAGGAGTTAGTAGGCCGAGAGTGCCTGTCCTTGGAGTTCTCAGCGCTCTCGAGGCGAGGTTTCCGAAAGAGAGCGGGGGAAGCTTCGGCTTAAGCGGCTTTTCATGGGACATGAAACATTTTGGGAATCGGTTGAGTGGGGCGAGGGCCATTTTTGGAGGAAAGGAAATGTTTTCCCCTATTTAAAAAGGGAGACAAGGATAAAGTCAATTATCGCCCGTAAGTCTAACATCGTGGTGGGTAAATTTTTGGGAAATTTTATTGCAAAAAACTTAGAGACACTTAGATAAACATATTTTTGTCAATGTTTCCAAACAGGGATTCCCAAAGGGTAGGTCATGTCCACCAAATTTATTGAGTTTTTATAGGAATTTTAGAGACGGCAGATAATGAAAAGGATTTGATATAAAATCGGGATTTTTGTAAGGATTTGACAAAGTACCACACGAGCGACTCTTAAATAAGGTTAGGCCAGGTTAGAGGGGGTTCTTCTTGGATCAGAGCTTGGCTAATAATAGGCCAAAGGGGAAATTTAAGGGTTCCCAAATTAAATGGGGACGGTGACAAGGGGGAGTTCCAAAAGGGGTCTTTTTTTGGGCCCATTATTTTTTTTGTTTTACAAAAACACTTGGATATGGGATTAGCAGTGAATCAGCAAGTTTGCGAGATACTAAGTTAGGTAGGAAATTTTGGATCACAGCTGACGTAAACTATTGCAGGGAGATTAAAAAACTTAACGAGTGGGCAGTCAAGGAAAGGGGAATTTAATATTGATAAATGTAGCGTTATGAAGTTGGTAGAAAAAACCTGGTAATAGAACACCATAAGCAATGTACGCTAAAAAAGATCAGAAGGTGAAAAAGATCTTGGAGTGGGGGTGACCCCAGACCCCGCCCCTAGGAAAAAAAGTATTAGGCCAGAAATAGACTAAAAAATATTAGGTTTCATTACAAAAGTGTTAAAAGAAAAGGTGCGAAGTTATTCTAAAGCTTTTTTGGCTCTAGTCAGGCCTCACCTAGACTATCGTTCAGTTTTGGTCTCCATTTTTACAGGAGGGTATAGTGTTTTAAAAAAAGTGCAGAGAAGGATGCCCAAAATGATACAAGGGATGCGAAATTTTAGTTATGAGGGGAAATTGAAGTTTTAAAATTACCCCACAGAGACGCAGAGTAAGGCGATTGATAAATTTTTAAAGGATAAAGGGATTTAATAAGGAGAGGTGGGAAAAAGTTCTTACCGTTTTTTTTAACCGGGGTTTGAAAAAAAGTAAGGGATTAAAGCTGAAAAGGAGATTTAGAAGGAAAAATGGAAAAAAACGGGTTTCACAAATAGGGGTGGTGAGGGGAAGGTCTCAGTAGACAGGTAGTTAGTGCGGGGGGTCATTAGGGGTTTTAAAAAGGGGACGGGAAAAGGTTCAGGGATGGGATGAAAGGTATGTGGGTGGTTTAGGGACAGGAACTACCACGTGTAGGCCTCGCGGGCCTCTTGTACTTCCTTTTTTTCTTAGTTTTTATGTTCTTTGGGACAGGGGCTGACCTCGTAAATGGAAGCGGGGAGGGTTCAGCAGCGTCAGAATAAACTTGAGGGGCTCCAGCTCTGACGGGAAGAGGGGCCGGGCTGAAAGGCAACGCAAAAACCGTGCCGGGAAGGGGCCCCTTCCCGTCTACTGTGTCTTCTTGGAAAATCGTTTTTGCGATGACAAAGTAAACGAAACCCCTTCTCGAGGCGGCGCGGGATGAACACTCCATCTCGCTTCCAGCGCGAGCCCGTTGGGGGCAACGATCCCTCGAGGCGGGAAGGGAGGAGTATGAGATGCCAGCCCCCACCGTGAAATCTTAATCATTGCTTTGCTCCGCGGGCTCCGATAATGGGCCCCGCCGTCGCCACCTGGAGGGGTCTCTGGGTTCGGGAAGCTTTGGGTGCTCGTCGCAGCTTGCTTTGCACTCAAGATGTTTTCTGAGGGGGTTGTCCGACGATCGGGCTCCCTTTTTTTCTCCGTTCGCGGTTGTTTCTTTTCCGCTCCCCCGACGACCCAGGTCGCGAAACTCTTGCCCAGGGGGGAAGGTTAAAGTTTGGGCCCTGTCTCCTTCGAATTTCCAGTTCGGTTCTTTGAGGATTTTCTTCACGCAGATTTTTTGGGAGCTTTGGGTGTACAAGCTTGAAGTCCTCGTTGTCCATGGTTTTCAGGGGCCCCTTTCCTTGCCTCCGCCAGATGAACCCTTTTGGGGTTTCCGAGGGTTTTTGGGCTTGGTGAACTCCCCGCCATGGCCAGGTGGAGAGGATTCCTTTATCCGCCCCGTGAGCGGCCAACACCATGCTGCTCCTTGATGCTGCTATTTCTCCCATCGAGAGAAACCCCTCCACTCTCCCGCTTCTCGCTAAACCCTTCCCCGAACTCGATCACGGAGCGATCTTCTGGGTTTGTTGAGTGGAGGCCACTGCCGCAATTGTTGACGAATGAAGCTCCAGCAGCCCTTTGGTAATCACTTCGGCAGCCAGGGCTCGAGGTCGGGAGGAAGCGGATTTTCCATCGAAATTTGTTCCATTGTGGACCGCCCCAATGATTCGATTTGGAACCCAGGGCGTTCACCCGTGCGGACTTATTTGGCTTTTTCCTCACCCAGAAAAGCATTTCCCCCGGGGGAAAAGGAGCGCTGGCGCGGCGGGGGGACTCGAGGGGGCGGGGTGCAGGGCCAGAAGTAGAGATGGATAAAAACTTTTTTTATTTAGGGGGAAAGTAAAGGAAAACTACCAATGGGAATTACTTTCAGGAAACCTAGCGAAAATAATTATAGCAAATAAGATTTTCTCGAAAACATCAATTTAAAAGTATTTAAGAATGTTTTTTTAGCTTAAAAGCCCTCGCGGCCAAGCGGCCCCCGGCTTTCCCCTCCCGCACTGCAGTTAGTTTTTATCATCATCTGTACGTTTTTTCCGGGAAATCAGTGCCACGCACTTAGGGGGGCCTATCCTTGAATCACTAGACCAAAACAAGCAATATTTTTCATGTCAAAGATTTTTTCGAAAATTAAAAAAAAAAAACTTTTTTACCTTGAAGGTCCGGGGGGGGGGCGGCCTCCGCCGCAAGGGCCGGTTGTCATCTCCTCTGCCCCGCGAATTTTTGGGGCTGGATTTTAGCAAAGCACTGTCGGTGCCCGACCAATCGTCCCTTTTAGAGGACCTCCTGTGGGCCTTCGAATTCGCCTTTCGAACCCACTTGGCCACATACTCCGAACATCCTCCTTGGGCGTCCGAGGTCGAAGGACCACATCTCCGTTAGTTGCACCGCAAATGACACACGATTTCATTTCGAGACCTGGAAGGAAAATGTGCATATAATAAATGAATTTTTTTTTATTTTGGGGGTTTAAGCTAAAATTTCTAAAATTATAGCCAATGAAATTTTACATTTATTTTCGAAATTTCATTACCCTATGTCATAAAATACGCATGAGGGGGCGTGGAAAAATTCCATTTTTTATTTTCAGACGGTAGTGCCCTTTATGAAACAGATAACCCGAACATTTCGACTTTTTATGGGGAAATTAAGGCCAAAATTTTTCCTTTATATTTTTTTTTTTCCCTTTTTTTCACTTATCTCTAATTTTTCCTTAATTCAGAATGCGAACAGATAAACCCCGGGGTACTAAATCATTTTATCACTCTTAATAACTTCAAATTTTAGTCCCCAAAAGAGGTCTCTACGACGTCGGTTCTCATTCCAATTTGAATTGCCAATTTTATGCCAAATTGCCAAAATTGCAAATTGCGCGAAAAATTTCGCTAACGAGTGACCCAACTACGATTTTCGGATTCCGCGGCCAAAATGCTTAGGATAAGACCCCCAAAAAACTTCCTTCCCTAATTGAACGAATCGGGCCCCAATGACCCTACTAATTTAAAAAAAAAAAAAAAAAAAGGAGTAGGGTATGCAATACTCGTGAGGGACGAATCTTATTCTTTGTGAGCTTCTTTTTTTACTTTTTCTTTGTTGGGACCTATAAAATTCTTCGATTTGGGGCGATACTTCACTCGATTACGTGTAACACAATTGAAACAAGAAAAAAACATCAGCCCCGACAACTTTCCAAAAAT
>JACEEZ010016832.1:0-32961 GCA_016584305.1 Chionoecetes opilio
AAAAACCCCCAATAGTTTTTCCGCCCTTTTGCCCAAAAACCCCTTTGCCCCGACTGAGTCCATTCCAATCGTTACACACACAACACACACACACACAACCACACACACACACACACAAACACACACACAACACATACACAAACAAAGGACACCAAACCTCCAAATAGAACAAAACCCCCGGGTAGTTTCTCCTTCCACCGAGACCACCACTGCCGTATTTTTAGACCGCTCCACCGGGGCATTGCGGTGAAGAAGCGTAGAGGTGGTCCGCGTTTTTTACCGGGCGGAGGAAACCCCAGCCTCAGGTTCTTCCGCCTACCGCAGTACTTTTTCAACATGGTAAGAGCAAATGTCCGTGTAGAGTGTGCGTTCGCTGTACTTCATCTACATACTATGCTGTACTGTGGTGTGTTTGTGTGTCTGTGATGTGTGTGTGTGTGTGTGTGTGTGTGTGTCCATGTGTGCTGGTTGGTGTTGTGTGTGTGTGTGTGGTGTGTGTGTGGCTGTGGTTGCGAGGGAGGGTACAGCACAACACAACAGAGACAGAGAGAAAAGGCAGACAGACAGAGAGAAAGGCACACACAACAGACACGAGAGACAGACAGACACAGACAGAAGACGAAACGTGTGATGGCGGGTGGGTGGGGGTAGGGGTGGGTGGGTGGTGTGGGGGGTGGTGGGTGGGTGCTGGTGGCTTTTTGGTGGGTGGTGTGGGGTGCTGTGTGTGTGTTTGTTGTGTGTGTGCTGACTGTGTTGTGTGTGTGTGTGTGTGTGTGTGTGTGTGTGTGTGTGTGTGTGTGTGTGTGTGTGTGTGTGTGTGTGAGGGAGGGGTACAGACAAACAGACGAGACAGAACAGACGAGAAAAGGCAGACAGACAGAGAGAAAGGCAGACAAAACAGACAGAGAGACAGACAGACACAGACAGAGAGAAAGAAACGTGTGGGGGGGGGGTGGGTGGGTGGGTGGGTGGGTGGGTGGGTGGGTGGGTGGGGGGTGGGTGGGGGTGGGTGTGTGTGTGTGTGTGTGTGCTGTGTGTGGTGTGTGTGTGTGTGGTGTGTGTGTGTGGTGTGTGTGTGTGTGGTGTGTGAGGGAGAGAGGTAAAGTTTGTTAGGTTTAAAGTGTGTGTTTGAGATAGAAGGAAGGAAGGAAGGAAGGAAGGAAGGAAGGAAGGAAAGGAGAGAGAGAGAGAGAGAGAGAGAGAGAAGAGAGAGAGGAGAGAGAGAGAGATGAGAGAGAGAGAGAGAGAGAGAGAGAGAGAGAGAGAGAGAGACGAGAGACGAAGAGAGAGGATGAGGAGAGAGAGAGAGAGAGAGAGAGAGAGAAAGAGAGAGAGACGAGAGAGAGAGAGAGAGAGAGAGAGAGAGAGAGACGAGAGAGAGAGAAGGAGAAGAGAGAGAGAGAGAGAGAGTCAGCAAAAAGTAAACACAAATAAAACATTTCTCAATATATATAAACAATAACAATCTTGAAATAATATTGAAATATATAAAATTATATTAATAAATAACATAAATCAAATATTCTGAACAGTTAATGAGACGACTACTATTACTATTGTAGAATTATTATTATTATTCTACAATATTTACGACCACTACTACACTACTACAACCACTACCACCACTACTACTCCTACTACCACAACCACCACCAACTACTACTACTACAACCACTACCACCACCACCACCCACCACCACCACCACTACCTCCACCCAGACATCTTCGGCTTCACCACGGGGGTGGGCACCTCCAACAGCGTCATGGCCCTCCTGGCCCAAATCGACAGCCGCCCTGCTGTCGCCGTCTTCCTTGACCTGGAGAAGCGTTTGAGCTGGCCAACGCCCACGCCATCCTGGCCGCGCTGGTGCGGCGGGACGTGCGGGGCAGACTCCTCGCCTGGATTGAGGATTACCTCTGGCACCGCCGCGCCAGGGTCAGGTTCCAGGGGCGCAAATCCAGCTACAGGGAGCTGGAGAACGGACGCCGCAGGGCGGGGTCCTAAGCCCCACCTTTTCAACCTTTCCTGATGGAGCAGCTGGTCGGCCTGCCGTTCCGGGGGGGCACGGCACTTCTCAGTACGCCGACGATTTGGTCCTGGCGTCACTGGCCGTGGGTGACCGGGTGGCTCTGACCCAGCAAGCCCTAACCTGGTCAGTTGCAAGTGCAGAGAGCTGGGTCTCAAGATATGGGGTCGAGAAGTCCAAGGCCATGGTTTTCAAGGCCGCTGCCCCCCCGGTCTGTCCTCTACAGATACAGGGCATCAGGCTGGCTGGACCCACGCCTTCCAGTACCTCGGAATGTGGCTTGACCGGGGGCCTCCACTTCACTACTCAGAACAAGTATCTGAGGGAGAGGGCTGAGACCAGGCTAAAACGCCCATAGGGCCATGACGAGGACACACGCCGGGGGCCACGTCATCAGTGCTGCGACTCTTACGTGCACACTGTGCGCGCCCTTGTAGACTACAGCGCGCCCGTGCTTGTCTCGTTATCGCTCACTCAGCAGAGGAATTTAGAGGTCCTTCAGAACCGAGCTTGAGGACCCTGCTAGGGGCACCGCGCTGGGCAAACACCCGCGTCATGCAGGCGGAGGCAGTTGGTGCCCCTAGCCACCAGGGTTCAACAGATCGTGGCCTGTCGGGTGGCCAAGATCCTCTCCCAAGCAAAGGGAGTCGGGTCACGGGGGGACAGGCTGTGCAGGGTCTTGCCACAGGAGCAGTGTGACCTATCGCCGGGCAACCCCTGGCTGCAGAGGGGGCAGACGCAGCCATCCACTTCCTCCCCGGCCAAACCCACCTGCCGCTGGACGGCCCTGACCGCCCCGCTGTCAACTACGTCGCTCCGCCACCGTGGCAGCCCTCTGCCGCCCAGGTGATTATCGCCACACTCCCGGGCCCGCGAAGGCGTTGTGAAAGCGGGAGTGAGGCAGCACGCCCTGCAGGCGGTGGCGCACCCAATTTTCCCCAAAGCAGGTCGTCCGGTCGCTATTACTACCCCGACGGCTCCGTTGCCCCTGAGAGAGGCCGGACAGGTGCTGCGGTGGTTACGGGCGGTGAGGTGCTGTCCTGGAGGACACCCGACCATTGCTCCACGCGCAGACGGAGTGGTGGCGACAGAGCGCGCCCTACAGCACGCCCCGGGCCGACAGAAGGAGGTTGTGGTGATTCACACCGACTCCATGTCTGCCCTGCAGGTCCTACGGCAGCCCCGCACACCGATGGACAACGTGCAGCTCACCACCGCCATCCTGGGCCACATCCAGGGCCTCGCCGCGTAAGGTTAACTGGGTGCCAGCCACATAGGCGCCGTGGCAACGAGGCGGCCGATGAGGCAGCCCGGGAGGCCACCAGGGCATCCAGCGGTGGCCTGACTGTCTTACCCAGCATCCAAGGGGGCCAAGGTACTGGCCAGACGCGCTGCGTCTGTGCCGCAGAGCAACAGTATCGCCAGCTGGTGCAGACATCGAGGGGAGGCAGCCTGGCACAAACAAGCCACGAACAACAAGAGCCGTTACGCCCACCCAGCAGCTGTCCCGAGCCGAGGAGGTCGTTCTACACCGACTTCGGGTTTGGGTACGTAACCCCGGAGGAGCGAGGGGCGGGTTTGAGGAGCGGCCGTGTGAGCACTGTCCTCATATGACCCCCATCCCTGATCCTACCTGCTTTCCTGCCCCGCTACAGAGCGGCTCAGACAGCGCGTCGGCCCGGAGAGCACGGCCGCCCTCGTATATCAGTTTCAGAAAAATTTGCACCTGCTGCTGGAGGTGGCGCGTGCCGCCCACCCCCCCGATGAAAACCTAAGGAGCGCGAGGGAACCTCAGCCCGCCCCCTGTGACCTGACTGTGCTGCGGCTACAGTGGCGGGCTGGGTGCCGCCCATTTATTACGGGGTTTATGTGTATGTATGTGTATGTGGGAGGGTTTTGCATATGTATATGTATATGTATATATATTATGTAATAGATGTAAATAAATTAAAAAAAAAAAAAAAAAAAATACCCCCACCACCACTACAACTACCACTACTACTAACCTGTCGTAGCAAGGGATCCGCCAGCATCTCCCGAACCAGCAAGCCTTCCGTTACGTACTTAATCTGCGTAACGCCGGCAGTGGTGTTGTCGCCCAAAACGGATAGCGTAACCGACTTCCCTGCCTAATAAAGCGTCGCATTCCTCGGCGACCCTTTCGGCCAGGGAGGTGCAGGCGACGCGGCGTGGCTCGCACACACACACCATGCCGTCCTGCGCCCAGCCTGCCTCGCGGAAATACTGGTATGGGGGTAGAGGGGAGAAGGGGGTGCTAGTGGTGGGGTAAGGGGGGGGGGGAAGGGGTGTGACGAGGGGGGGTTAGGGTGTGTGTGTGTGTGTGTGTGTATTCATCTAGTTGTTGTAACATACAGGAAATGTGTGTGTGTGTGTGTGGTGTGGTGTGTGGTGTGTGTGTGGTGTGTGTTTTGTGTGGTGTGTGTGTGTGTGTGTGTGTGTGTGTGTGTTTTGTGTGTGTGTGTGTGTGTGGTGTGTGTGTGTGTTTTTTCAAGTGTGTAAGGTTATAAAAATGTATGAGACTGTGTCTGTGTGTGTGTGTCTGTGTGTGTGTCTGCATGTACTTAAATCTAAAAAATATCTAAATTTTTTTTCATATCTGTCTATCAATTCATACATTTATCCCTCTACTTAACCATCACAAACACACACACACACACACACACACACACACACACATACATTTAAAACAGATATAGTACCTACATTAAACATTAACTATCTTAGCTAAGTATCTCTATTAACTAAACATTAATTATCTATTTATATATTCACTTAACCATCATCTATAGACCATCACACACACACACACACAAACACACACACCACACACACACACACAAATGGAAAAATGAAAAACAAGGAAGGACTAGATAAGCTGAAGGTAGAAGGCATAGTGTATGAAGATGCATTACAACAGGCCGAGGTGATGAATAAGTGCTTACACACTGTATTTACAAGAGAAAGTGAATTTAAAACGAAAAATATAATAGCAAAAGAAAATATAATGGAAGACATAAAAGTAGAAGTAATAGAAGTAAAAAGGCTAATGGAAAGTCAAGATGTGAGAAAAGCCCCGGGTCCAGATGGAGTGTCCAACTGGATAATGAAAGAGTGCAGTAACCAGCTAGCAGGAAAGTTACATAGTGTAATTGAGAGTTCTCTCAAGGAGAGCAGAGTCCCGCTTGACTGGAAAAGAGCAAATATTGTGCCAATTCACAAAGGAGGTGACAAAGAAGAACCACTAAATTACAGGCCAGTATCATTAACAAGTGTAGTGGCAAAAATGTGTGAAAAAATTGTGAAGGACAGATGGTTGAAATATTTGGAAGAGACAAACACACTTGCAGGTGGCCAGTTTGGATTTAGAGGAGGAATGTCATGTACAACAAATTTATTGAGCTTTTACTCGAGTGATCGATGTGACACAGGAAAGAGAAGGGTGGGTCGATTGCATATACTTGGACCTAAAGAAGGCATTTGACAAGGTACCTCATAAGAGACTGCTCTGGAAGCTAGAACATGTAGGAGGATTGAAGGGTGGTTTGCTGAAGTGGATGGAAGACTTTTTGAGCAACAGAGAGATGAGAACAGTAATAAAAGATCAGAAGTCAGAATGGTGCAGTGTGATAAGTGGAGTTCCTCAAGGATCAGTATTGGCCCCAGTGATGTTCTTGGTCTATGTAAATGATATGACAGAAGGAGTAAACAGTTATATGAGTTTATTCGCTGATGATGCTAAATTACTAAGAAAAGTAGAAAGTAAAGAGGACTGTGATGATTTACAAAAGGATCTAGATAAGATTTTCAGATGGAGTCAATTATGGGAAATGGAGTTTAATGCCAAAAAGTGTAGTGATGGAAATGGGCAGTAGCAAAAAGAGACAGAGAGGAAAGTATTCGATGGGAAATGAATGGATAATCAAAACAGAGGTCGAAAAATATCTGGGAGTATGGATTAAGGACAATTTGTCACCAGAGAAGCATATAAACAAGATCACAGGAGATACATACCAGTTGCTGAGGAATATAAGAATGGCATTCAAATATCTGGATGAAGAGATGATCAAGAAATTGATAACATCTTTGATTCGACCAAGGTTGGAATATGCGGCAGTGATTGGGTCACCACATAAAAAGAAGGATATAAGGAAGATTGAGAGAATACAAAGAGCAGCCACAAAAATGGCTCCAAGCCTGAGAGATTTAACATATGAAGAAAGACTTTCATGACTAAAACTCCCAACATTTGAGAAAAGAAGAGAAAGGGGAGATTTTATAGCAGTGTATAGAGCATCAATGGGTCTGGAAAAAATTGATAGAAATGATCTGTTTGTGTGGGACGACAGAAGTACAAGAGGTCATGAGAAGAAATTGAAAAGGACAACATGCAAGAGGGATATAAAAAAATACAGCTTCCCGTATAGAAGCATAGAAGCCTGGAACAACCAGCAAAAGTGATTAATGCAAGAAGTATTCAGGACTTCAAAGGCAAACTGGATAATAGTAGATTTGGAGACGGGACAGTACGAGCATAGCTCTTTTCCTGTATGTTACAACTAGGTAAATACACACACACACACACACACACACACAGTTCTAAAGCCTTACACACTTGCAAACACACACACACACACACACACTAACACACAATTATATAGCCTTACACACTTGCAAAAACACACACACACACACCTGGGGTATCTGCGTACTCTTGCCGGACCCCGTCTCCCCGACCACCACCAGCGTCTGATATTTCTCCGCTAAAAACAACAGATTATTCCGTATGGAGAAAACCGGAAGTCGTTGGCGCTGGGAGGCTAGGCTAAGATTACGCTGGGGGTTGTAGACGAAGGATGTGTTGCTGGCTGGGTCCACGTCGCTGCGGTCGTCGGCATAACTACTGCCGTCTCCGTCCCCTGTTTGGAAAGGTCGGTGATTTCTTTTAACCCCTTTACGCCCAGATCTTTCCTTTGCTATATAAACTTGTCTGTTGTTAGCCATAAAATTACGAAAAGTCACTGAATATACCAAATTAGTTAGTGGACAAGGGTACTAAAAAGGTCATAGCTATAAAATATTGCTTATAATCATTAAAATTGTCTAATGGTACACAAATACAATGCAAATTACGTTCTGGGCCTCCAGGGGTTAAAGGAGGCTATATGAAGAAGCCTTTGTTTTAGTGAAAGGGTGAAGACATTTTGGCTGATTTCTCCCACATAAATATCCCACGAGATGGTAAAAGATCCACCAATGTTCCCACGTTTTGAATTCATGTAACTGTGTGTGTGTGTGTGTGTGTGTGTGTGTGTGTGTGTGTGTGTGTGTGTGTGTGTGTGTGTGTGTTTGCAACATACACACACACACACACACACACACAGTGTTAGATAGGGCCTGAGCAGGGTTGTGGTCCACGTGAGAAAGATTATAATTTGTGTACGGAATTTTTTTTTCAACAAGAGCTTAGTCTAACCCAGTTAGACTTCTCAGGGTTCAATGATGAAGTTAAGAAGGGAACTGTGCACTCCAGAGTGGTCAGGGTGGAGGAGGAGAGACAAGGCCAGACTAGACGTGAGGGTGTAAAACATCAGCAAGCACCCTAAATGTCATGAAACGTCAAGTGGATGCCCATCCTCAATTAAAAGCAAGAAAAATATTGCGATATGACTTTTACATCCTCGCCCTGGCCACTTATAATGTTAGGGTGTCGCGGCTGTCGTGACGATGCAACCCACCGTGAAACTTTCCACCCACTTATGCACACATCTCCTCGTAACATCCACAATCCTTGATATTTCTTCCACTGGCCTCTCTGCCTTGTGTAGAGATACAATAACTTTAATTTGCTCTTTTGTTAGGTCTTTCTTGCCACTCATTATGAAAATAATGATAGTCATACCAATGCGCGTCTGTTCAAATTACTCGCGGGAAGGAAGGTGATACTTTTTTAAATGCTTCGTCTATAATTGACAAGTGGCATCTGAACATTCCTCAACGGTCTTGATGGACTGCCCGTGCCTTAAACAAGCTGCCATATGTAAGATACCTCTCTCGGAAGTCAGTAGGCTGCCATAGAGTACATTTTCTGAATTCCCGTATGGAAGCAGCGTTATGATGTCGCGAACAATACTTTGGCGCGCTGTGTATATATATATATATATATATATATATATATATATATATATATATATAATATATATATATACCGTATATATAATATATATATATATATATATATATATATAATATATATTATATATATATATATATATATAATATACCGTATATATATATACTATATATATATATATATATATATATATATATATATATATATAATATATATATATAATATACTATATTCACTAAAGCAAACGAGGTTGAAAGCAGTCGAGCATTCTCCTTTGTTGAGTTTTTATAAGTGAAAATATCCTGCCTGGCTACACCAACATATATATATATATATATATATATTAGGGTGGCACTTAGCCATATAGTGAATTTTATTTTATCCGATTTTTAGGTGTGCGGGTGGTTTTCTGGTTTCATTCCCGTACAAAATAATGTGTGCAAAAGGATTTAAAAAAAATATTAATATTTAGAGGTCGCGAATTGAGGTCAAAGTTGACATTTTTCGGGAAAAAATCAACTTTTTCAAATTTACTTTAAACATATTTCGAACAACATTTTCCATCATTAAATTGCATTTCCGACGTATTTTGGCTTTTTTTTGTCTAACAATTGTTTATTACACCACTTCCGGTCGATCGGAGCCAGGCCAGGTCAGGCCAAAACAGGCAAAAACTCGTTAGCCCGCGTTCCGGGGCCGTATTTTGCCCGTTGGTTGGCTCAGTCTTAGTGCACGTTTCGACCGGAAAGGAGTGTCGGTTGGCACCGTGGGCTCTTAGAAACTGTTTACCAACGCCTCTATAACAGTTTGGTTCGTTTTTTATTCGCTCTGTTACATTTTTGTTGCCCAGAAAGTGCTGTTCCTCAGGGAATTTCCAATCATCCTCATCCATTTGACATGTTTTCTTTTGACGCATTACATAAAATTTTATATAATTGACTAATAATAGCCTTCCCCTCTCCTGTTTCCCCAGAGTTGCGATGGCGACGACTAGGTCAAACACGACTGTGTACCTTGTACATAGTACACTGAACGAACTTACGGGAAGCCGACTCCCAACACGAGGACAAGCTCTCCGTCTGTTCCTGCACCTTCATTTGGAACTGAAGCACGAGAAGAAGCCCGCGGCAGCCAAGGTGATCGATGAGGTACTCGCATTCTGGGCCCGGGCACGCATTCCAGTCCAGGCAGCCCACCGGGCGCGCAACAAACTCATCCGACTCTACGATGAGTGGGTCTCCTTGAAGAAGAGCAAGTCGAAGCGCGGGCCGACCCAGGTGGCGAGGGAAGAGGCATTCGTCGCATCCCTGCGTCGCCTCTTCGACATCGCGCACCAAGATGCGCTTACACTCCTCACAGAGGAAGAGGACCGGTCCTTCCTGCTGGCCCAAAGGGAGGATGAGCCCCGCGGTTCTCTCGGTTCTCGAGACATGTCCCTTGCTGTCAAAGAGAAGAAGGTCAAGGAGAAGTTGGAGTCAACGAATCGCCGGCGGGCGGAAGCGGAGGCGAAAGTGTGCCTTGAGCTTGACCGGTCCGTTGTGCTTTCGGGCAGTTCTTCCGCGGGCAGTTCTTCCGACTCCAGTGCCAGTGCCGGCAACAGTCCTACCCGGCCGTTGCGGCGCGCACACGAAGGGAAACGTCTTCAACGATGGCGACGACGAGAGGCCCTCAACGTCGGCACATACTCCGAAGCGCATGCGGGCGAGCGTGCGAAAGTCCGTCCTCAACAGTGAACTGGCCGCCGCGCTCGACCGGACAAGGTGTCCAACCGCAATGCGGTTCACGTGTTGTCAGCTGCAGCACGGAACTTAGGACACGACCCCGCCGAGCTGGTGCTGAACCGCGATCCTTCAGGCGCGCTCGGATGAAGTTCCGAGAGGAGGCTGCCAAGGAGATCAAGGCCGCGTTTCAACCCCGACGCCGTTCTTCATCGTCCACTGGGACGGAAAGATCGTCCCGGAGAGAGCGATGGCGGGGGAGGGAGCGTCGACCGGCTCCCGGTCCTGGTGTCGGGGGGCGGAGTGGTTAAGCTCCTCACCGTCCCCAAGCTCCCGTCCGGCCGAGCACAGGACTGCGCTCAGGCCGTGCTCACAGCGCTGGAGGACTGGGAGCTGGAGGAGCGGGTCCGCGGTCTCAGCTTCGACACCACGGCGGTGAACAGCGGGCTGGTGAACGGGGCTTGTACCTCATCGAGCAGAAGCTGGATCGGCCCGTCCTCCACCTGGCCTGCCGGCACCACGTGTACGAGCTGGTCCTGGAGAAGGCTTTCTCCACCTGCCTTGGAGTCTCGAGCGGCCCCGACATCCAGCTGTTCAAGAGGTTCCAAGGCGGGTGGGAGTTCATCGACAGGACCACGCCGGAGCCGTTCACCGCCGATGACGTTCCGGAGCGGGACGAGCTGCTGGTCAACTTCCGCCGCTTCCTCGACCACGCCCAGCCCCGGGCCGACTACCGGGAACTTCTGGAGCTCTGCGTAATTGCTCTCGGCAGAGTTCCGAAGCGCGGCATCTGCTTCTCCCGCCCCGGACCGCTCCACCGGGCCAGGTGGATGGCAAAGGGCATCTACGCTGTGAAGGTCTTCCTCTTCAGGGAGCAGTTCCGGCTGACGGCAGCCGAGGCCCAGGGCATCAGGCGCTGTGCGCTGTTCGTCGTCCGCACGTACGCCGCCGCCTGGTTCCGGACTCCACTCGCCGCTGCTGCGCCGGCGCTGGACCTGGCCTTCGTGAACGCGCTCCGCGCCTATCCCGACAAGGAGCTGTCGAAGGCGACAGTCCCGGTCTTCGGCCGCCACCTGTGGTACTTGAGCGAGCGGCTGGTGGCTCTGGCACTCTTCGACCCCGACCTTCCCCTCGGGGTCAAGCGAGACATGGTCCAGGCCATAGACTTGCAGGAGGAGGAGGAGGAGGACGAGGACCCGCCCCGCAAGTCCGCAGTGGACATCAAGAGCGCCGCTCTCGCGACCAAGACGGTGGCGAGCTTCGTCACGCCGTCGTCCAAGCAGCTCTTCAAGATCCTCGACCTGGAGGCGGGGTTCCTCAACAAGGATCCAGCCGACTGGGAGGAGGACAGCAGCTACCAAGCCGCCGCTCGTGTAGTCCGGGAGCTGCGGGTGGTGAATGACTTCGCCGAGCGCGGTGTGTCGCTGATGCAGGCCTACAACCAGGCCCTCACGAAGGACGAGGAACAGCGCCAGTTCCTCCTGCAGGTCGTTGAGGACCACAGGAAGCGGTACCCCGACGCCCGCAAGTCGACTGCGACTGCTAACCAGGCCACATAGAGTGAGAGATGGGTGCCCACTGCCCATGATCCCCCCCCCCCCCCCGATGAGGGGCTAATACTCTGCAAGAGAGGGGGACCTGGAGTAGACCAGCATTCCGGTGTGACCAAAACTGAGTGAAATACCAATAAACAATATGAAAATGACTAAGAAATGCCTTTTAATCATCCATTATAGTGTAACAACAACGTCAGAAACGAATTTGATAATCTTGAAATTTGCCCCCAAAATCTCAACTTTTACCTCGATTCGCGACCTTTAAATATTAATATTTTTCAAAACAAATTTGCATACGTTATTTTTTACGGGAATGGAACCAGAAAACCACCCGCACGCATTAAAAATTAAAAATAAATTTTTAAGTGCCACCCTAATATATATATATATATATATATATATATATATATATATATATATTATATATATATATATATGATATATATACAAAGTAGAGATAGATGAAGAAGAACATGAATGAAATTATGATGATGATGAAAAACTGGAACATAAAACACACACACACACACACACACACACACACACACACACACACGTACACGGGGAACTCCGTAGTGTTAAGGCTGATTCACACTGGCGTTTTTTCGGCATTTTTATAGGACGAGAAGTCGGTCTCTTGAAAGACCGAGCGATCGGTGTGTGATTTTTTTTGAAAACCTATTGCGATCATGACACCAGCCCCAGACCCAGACCCCTTCTCGTCAGATAAAAGATAAAAATGCCGAAAAAACGCCAGTGTGAATCAGCCTTAAGGGTTAGCACGCTCGGCTCACAACCGTGAAGTCCTGGGTTCGATCCCCGGGCGGAGAGAAGACAGACAGGCGGTCTTCTTAAAACCTGAGCCCCTGTCCACCCAGCAGTGAATAGGTACCGGGTGTTAGCCGGGGGTTTATGACCCGCCTCCCGGGGTGGTGGCTTCAGCCAACACTAAAGATGAATGAGAAAAATAAATGTTGATATGGAGACGGGGCCACACGAGCGTTGCTCAGGCCCTGTAAAATACAACTAGATGAATACACATACACACACTTACCAGGCTTCAAGAATCTGCCCTTCAGTGACATCTTGGGCCAAACACACACACTCAAACTCCTGTAAATAAAAGAAAAATATAAAACACTTATATAAACACACAATTACATAATATAAATAAAACATAACGGTAATAAAGACTAGATAGCTTCAGTATTTGTTGAAGATATTGTAAGTGTCTTTTTACGAATGCTATAGCAATGTTAATCAATATATTTCACGAACAACTAAATCAAAATATAACCAAACATTAGTATAGGACGGAGCATGCCAGAGTTTAACAGTCATTTATAGCGTAATTATCACCTGCACAGGCTTTTAATTCATACAGACTCACTCCTCTTTCCCTCAAGTAATACGTGTGAGCCACGTTTTGTTCCTGTCCCAATGGTAACGTTCACAGGAGAAAAAACGTATTAGCAAACGTTCTTTTACACGTTTGTTTGCCCGCCATCTTGGTTTCACCTGGGTTGAATCCGGATTTTGTTTACGTTTTTGACGATCCGATCCGGATCTACACTTTCTTTTTCACCTGCTGCCTGTACCTCAGTACCTGTGGCGCCATCTTGTGGTTGGTAACTAGCAAGGGCCAGACTCTTGATCACCAAGGCAAGGCAACACTGGCCTAGGGGTTCCATTGGCCTGCACCGCCTGTGTCTGTGTCTTGCCCCTGGTGCAGGATCCTCCCCGCCCCAACACTTGCTGCTGCAGTGTCCACGCCCACCACCACGCCCTCAACGTCACCACCTATGACCTGCTGGCGTCCACCACAACACGCTGTCCGCCGCCTCACCTGTGCCTTCCTCAAGGAGACAGGTCAGCTGCCACGCCTGTGATTGCCTGGCTATCACAGGCTCATGATACTCACTCGTTACTCATGACAAAATTGTGCCTTGGGCTACCCCACTCATGACCTTTCTGCAGTCACAGTTGTCAGCCTGGACTGCTGCTCTCATTGCTCTTCCTCTCAGATCACTTGCCATCCAAGTTTTGATGATCCCTTGGATTCCTCCAATATTTTCTATTTTCCAAAGTAGTCGCATGGGGAACCTTATCAAATGCCTTTTTTAGATTGATTGATTTAATGCCAAAAAAGGTGAATGTGCCAGACATCAGAGGACATATGGCACTATGGCAAAGCATAATAAGGGAGGGGTTATAGAAAAATAGCAAAACGGTGAGGGAAGGGGAAAGAATGGAATGTTACAGCAGGATGGTTAGATCAGATGCAGGATGTGGATTTGTTTGAGGAAGGAGGTTAAATTTTCCAGGGAGAAGGAGGGGAATTCCGGGAGAATGTCCACAAGACAGGGAGGTCGGGAAAGGGCTCGGACAAATGAGGGAAGGTACTGGAACGGGCAGGGGTAAGATGGGGACAGGATATTAGGACATGTTGGACAGTGAGAGGAGCTTGACAGGGTATGCAAAGGGTTGGGGAGGAGCATGACATGAGATAGGAGTGTGTGAGGTTGGTGTGGAAATTATCCACTAAAAACCGCTCTCTAATCGGGAGAATGGTATGGTGGGATCCCCCTCCCCTGTCAAAAAGGGAGGTGAGTAAAATTCCACCTATGTATATATTATTATAGAATTGGGTATAAATTAAGATACATTAAATATAGTAATATAATTCTGGTGGTATTAACTAGTACCACGTTAAGTGGAGTCATCCCAAAGGGAGTGGCGGCAGTTGAAGTCACCTACTACCAGCAAAGGAGGTTGTAGGCGGGAGAGAAGGGCGTGTAAGGCATCAAAGTTAATAGGGTGAGGCGAGAAATAGATGGAAACAATAGTAATCCAATGTTGGATATATACCCTTAAGAGGGTACATGGGATAGTAGTGTTGACATTCGGAGAGACATGAGCCGTTTTCTGGTGGACAAGGATTGAGGAGGAAGAAATAGAATGGGGAGAGGAAATAAAATGGTAATTGGGAATTGGAACAGGGGGGTTGAGTAAGGAAAGTTTCTTGGAGGCAGATAACTTGAGGTTCATAGCAGGAAATCAGGAGACGAAGGTCTTGTCTGTGGGAGCGGAAGCCGTGAATGTTCCATTGGAGAACAGACATTGTGTAGAGGTCACCGGGTGATGAGGGTTGGAATAGCAGCGTCAGGGGTCAGGAGGATCTGGGTATCAGGCGGGGTCAGGTGTAGAGGGGTCAAAAGGATCTGGGGTATCAGGTGGGGGTCAGGAGTAGAGGGGTCAATAGGATGCGGGGTATCAGGTGGGGGATCGGACGTAGTAGGTGAAGGACAGTTAGTAGGGTCAGTGGGGGGTCAGGGGTCAGGGATGGGGTTTGTTGAGACAAAAGGGAGTCACGTGTATAGCCAGGAGGGAAGGGTAAGTTAAGAACAGACTTAACAGTACGGTGGGCAGAGGAAGTTAAAGATGGGGGAGAGGACATAGGGTGATCAGAGGGAAGGGAAGAAGGGTGGAGGGGGGAACAGGGGGGAAGCTGGGAGGCAGAGGAAGAGGGGTAGGCGAAAAGCCTTGGCGGCGAGCTTCTTGGCGGACTTCCCTCAAGAGTTAAGCCCTTCTCAAATCTGATGGATGCCACATCCGATTCGAAGAGGTAGACAGGGCAACCCCTGTAGAAGACGTTGTGGTAACCACCACAGTGAGCACAAGTGGACGATGTTGCAGGACATGTGGAACGAGCATGGCCAGGTTGAGCACAAAGAGGGCAGAGGATCGGCAGTGCTTGCAGGGTGGCCAAAACGCCAGCATGTCTGGCACTGGCGAGGATTAGGGCAGTAAGGTTTAGCTGTTGAGTGTACTCTGCCAACATAAAGGCTATCAGGGAGCATTTGCCTTTTGAAGGTGACTTTGGTAATGTTGGTAGGGTACCTTCGGCGGCCCCGGGGTGGGATGGTGTAGCAGTAAACTGCAACGGCATCATAAATTTCTGCCCAAAGATCGAGGAGTGGAGCCGCGCATTCGGACCATTCTTTGTCATCGACTGGGCAAGAATGCGGGTGGATGGAAACAGTTCCAGTGCAGGTGTTAAGAGCAATGTCGGGCATGATGTAGAATGGGTTGCCGTCCAGGTCTTTAAGGTCGAGCAGTGCAGTGGCTTGAGCTTCAGTGTCAACTATCACTAGGCGGGACAGATCGGCGCGGGTACGACGAAATGTAACCATGCCGACTTGTCGTTGGAGGCATTTCTGGAAACTTTAGGGTGCTAGCAGAGTGAGGGGCGTCGCTAGGAACGATGAAGAAACGATCCCATTTGGCAGGACCAAAAAGAGTGTCGAAGGAGGGGCGAGGGAGAGAAGTTGATGTGCGTGGGCGTGAGGAAGAGGTGACCGTGCGGACTGTAGGTCTCCCGGAAGGAGAAGGGTTGTAGGGTGCAAGAGAAGCTATGCAGGATGAGGAAGAGGATAAAGAAGGTTGGGGAGGAGGAAAGGTAGAGGAGGGGTAGAGCAGGGAGGCAAGGATGGAGAAGGTATGGAACAAGTAGTGGGTTTGTGGGCTGCAGTGTCGCCTGGTGCTGAGGATGGATTCTTGAACTGGCTAGGGGGCTCAGGGGCACTAAGTGACTCTGTGAGGGTCACGTGTGGTGTGAGTGAGGCAGGAAGCAGGGTGTGGGCCCCACAGGCAGGAGCAGTGTCAGGGCAGCGCGTGGCTCTCTGTGTCCTGACTGTCACCACTGTTGCAGGTGCTGAGGTCACAATCCAAGCCGGCTGCTCCGCCCGGCACTGACCCAGCTCGCTCCGGCATCCCCGAGGCTTTCTGCAGGACCGGCCATCGCGTGTGCTGGCAAGAGTATTGCTGCGGTGGAGGCTGTGGGGCCGGGCAGCAGCATGAGTGGCTGGGAGCAACAGGATCAGTCTGCCTCAGGTGTGGGGAGGCACAGGTGTGATGGCAAGAATCACCTGGAGGCAGGCAGCTCAGGCCACAAGGCAGACAGTGAGTTGAAGTGCCAGCAGTGTGACAAAACATTCAAAAGCAAGAGTAAGCTTGAGAGACATTCCTTGACACACAGTGGTGTTAAAAATCATGAAAGTTTAGAGTGTGGGAAAAGATTTACTAGAAAGAGTCACCTCACCAGACACACCCTGACACACAGTGGTGTTAAGAATTATGAATGTTTAGAGTGTGGGAAAGCTTTCTCTCAAAAGGGTGACCTCACCACACACACCCTGACACACAGTGGTGTTAAGAATCATGAATGTTTAGAGTGTGGGAAAAGATTTACTCAAAAGTCTCATCTCACCACACACACCCTGATACATATTGGTGTTAAGAATTATGATTGTTTAGAGTGTGGGAAAGCATTCTCTCGAAAGGGTGACCTCACCACACACACCCTGACACACAGTGGTGTTAAGAATCATGAATGTTTAGAGTGTGGGAAAGCATTCTCTCAAAAGGGTAACCTCACCACACACACCCTGACACACAGTGGTGTTAAGAATCATGAATGTTTAGAGTGTGGGAAAGCATTCTCTCAAAAGGGTCACCTCACCACACACACCCTGACACACAGTGGTGTTAAGAATTATGAATGTTTAGAGTGTGGGAAAGCATTCTCTCGAAAGGGTACCCTCACCACACACACCCTCCTGACACACAGTGGTGTTAAGAATCATGAATGTTTAGAGTGTGGGAAAAGATTTACTCTCAAGTCTACTCTCACCACACACACCCTGATACATATTGGTGTTAAGAATTATGATTGTTTAGAGTGTGGGAAAGCGTTTTCTGAAAAGGGTAGCCTCACCAAGCATACCCTGATACACAGTGGTGTTAAGAATCATGAATGTTTAGAGTGTGGGAAAAGATTTACTCTTAAGTCTAATCTCACCAAACACACTCTGATACATATTGGTGTTAAGAATTATGAATGTTTAGAGTGTGGGAAAAGATTTACTACAAAGAGTGACCTCACCACACACACCCTGACACACAGTGGTGTTAAGAATTATGAATGTTTAGAGTGTGGGAAAGCGTTCTCTCGAAAGGGTCACCTCGCCACACACACCCTGACACACAGTGGTGTTAAGAATCATGAATGTTTAGAGTGTGGGAAAAGATTTACTACAAAGAGTGACCTCACCAGACACACCCTGACACACAGGGGTGTTAAGAATCATGAATGTTTAGAGTGTGGGAAAAGATTTACTACAAAGAGTGACCTCACCAAACACACCCTGACACACAGTGGTGTTAAGAATCATGAATGTTTAGAGTGTGGGAAAAGGTTTTATACCCGCTCTGAACTCAACCAACACACCTTTAGACACACTGGCTTGAGGAAGTTCAAGTGTGATATTTGTAGCAAGTGTTTCAAGACAAAGGGTGAAATTGCCAGCCACATGAAGATCCACTTTTGAGGTGGTGTGTTGTGTGGATAAGTGTGGTTGTACCCGTGCCTGTGGGAGTGTGTCCTGTGTGGCAATGAATGGTGGTGGTGGTGGTGGGCAGTGTGTTACATGTGTGGTGGCAGCCGTGCCCTTGTGTTCTGTAGTAAGGGAGTAATGGCCCCAGCAGTTGTTGGGTTGGCAGTGCAGGTGTGACTTTCAATAAATTTATCCAGGGTTTTAAAAGTTTCTCTGCTGATTGCCTTAAAAAACAGTCTTTCCACACATAGTTTACACTCCTATTTCCTGCAGGTCACATATATGTATATCACATAAACCTTACTCTGTCTCTTCATCATTGGACCGCAGCAGGAAAAGTGATGACAACTGCATTAAAAGACAAGTCCAAATTGTCTAGAAATAAACAAGACGATGCGACGAAGTTAGAAAAAAACGAGGCTATAAATATTTACACCTGTGTCTATTTCATGCAGGCTTTTCCATAGAATAATCAAAGTATCCCCTGGAAAGATGAAAAATGGTATAATAGTGTGAAAATTCCCTTAAATATGAAGGAATTAATACAATAAGGCAGAAATTTGACAAAAAAGGGGGTAGCTAGTGTCATTATGGCAATGTAGCTATGTGGGAAAAAATTTCAAAATTGTTAAATGCTATTGCAAGAGGTATCAGTGGAAAGGTCTTCAAACAAACTTTCCAATGACACCAAGATGACCCTCCTAGGACCTAAAATAAGAAAGTTACATCAAATAGAAGTTCGCCTTTTGGGCATATTTTTGTCTTATAAAACAATAGGATTATTGTGACCGATAAAAATTTGGCATCATGAACACCCATGGTTAGGTTAGGTTAGGTTTGGTTTCATTAAAACATAAGGTTAGGTTAGGTTTAATTTTTTTTTTTTTCTTTTTTTTTTTTGGTTTGCGCAAAATAAAACTGCACCATTAGAACAAGCACCTTTTGTGGGCCAAGAAAAAAGTAGTGGTGTCTCTAAAAAACGAACGTGAAATCCCCCCATAATTCCCAAACAACAAACAGAACAAACAAACGAACAACGAAAAAAAAACAGTGCATTACACCGATTCAGATAGCTGTAAAATGTTGCTACTCGATAAAAACTTATCAAATTCGACATTAGCGGACAAATAACAAAGAAAACTTTTTTTATTATTTTCAAGATTAATTTCACTCGCCTTCAGCAAAATGATGAATTTTTTGAAAAAATGGAAGACCTGCAGAGAATGAAGAAGGGAACATTGATGTTTTTGGAGTGACAGAAACAAATGAAAGAAAATTGAACTTAGATCTGAGACTTACAGTATGATCCAAGTCCAGTCCAGGTCGTGTCACGTCACATAACGTGAAAAGGGGGTGTTTGAGTTAGTTTTCGGGAAATTTAGGGGGATGGGGGTATCGAGCTAGTGGGGCTTGTCGGGTAGGAGAACGGTTTGCACGGCGAATAGTTTTGAAGTAGTTAGGGGGATAATGTGTCGTGAGGTTTAAGAGGGTACCCAGGAGATCCGTTAGGGGACAGGAAAGGGGGGCAGGGCACTAGTAAAAAGGGGGCAGAAGGGGGAAAATGCTTTGAATGCAAAGGGGAAGGGGAAAGTAGGCGAGACAGGGAGAGGGATCTTTGGGGATAGTGGTGAAAAAAAAGCAGGCACAGTGCCGCTATGTTGTGAAAAAGTCACGGACGGGCAGTGGCTTGATTCGATAGCTGCAAATGGGGGTCGCACAGTACCTGTGGGGGGGCGGCCAGGCTTTATAAAGACCCAGGGCACAAAGGGAAACTGTGATTCGTGGGAAGGGGGAAAAAGCAGAATTAAGGATTGAAAGAGATCCAAAGCAAAAGGTGGAATGGGGCGGGGACTAGGAACTGAACGTGCAAGGGTAAACTGAAGGAGGAAAAAGGAGTGGATCAACCCCTGGGGGGGATTAAAAAAACCTTTGCAAGAAAAGTAAGAAAATGGAGGCAAAAGGGAGGTAAGGGAAATGGCAGGGTTTGGGGGGCCAACCCCCCACGGGCCCGGGGATGGGGGTGCTTGCGTTAGGCGTCGCCAAAGCGGGCTGCCCGAAGGGAGGAATGGGGGGCTGCAGCGGTGGAAAAGATGTCGTAGCAGGGTGTCTGGGGATGTTGGGGGTGTGGGTGGGCTAGGGGGCTGCAGCGGGGGAAGAGTCGAAGTAGGGCCCTGGGGGGGCTTTTGAGGGTGGGGGTGGACTGGGGGACCTCCCCCCCTCCTCACCCTCGCCAATTTGGGGCCACGGAGTCGTGGGTGGAGCTGGTCGATTCCGCCCCCCCCATCGTTTTTGCCTGTACGGCAGCTAAACTGCTGAGGGCGGGGTTGGGGCTAGGGGCCTGAGCCCCGCCTCCCGGGGGGGCTGGGGCCCGCTCGGGCCCCAGTGGGGGGAATGAGGTATGGAGTTTACCAACCCGGGGGGGGGGGGTCAGACTGATAGAAAAGGGGGGGAAACCCGCGGGCAAAGAAGGGGCCCCATACTGTGATGGAATATATGGTGAAGAATGTTAGGCACACGTGGCGATGAAAACCCCAAGAGTTGGGGGGTTAGCCTGAGGGGCAAGGGTATGGAGGATGTGTGAAGGAGGGGGGACGGTGAATGGTGTACGGGAAGGAAATGTGATAATGCAGGGAGGGGGAACACCCTTAGGAGTTTGGGCCCCCGAGCAGACGGGGGGGGAAAGGTGAGGGGAGTCCTTTAAAGGAAAAAAAGAAGGAAGGAAAAAAGTACAGTGGGCTGTGGGGGGAATCATAGGCACCTCGGGAAAATGCAGGTATGGGAAAAAGAGACGCGACCAACAAGCGCTCCAAAGGGGGAGGTTTGAAAGAATAAAAGAGAGTGCAGTAAGGTCCAGGGGATATGGAGTAAGCTTCATAACCGGGACGGTGCACCCCCCACAGGGTCTTTGGGGGAGAAAAAGTGCCCTAAAATGGGAAGGAAAGGCGGATTGGGGGAGAGCTTGAGGGATACGCCCCGCTGAGGCTGCAATTTGGGGGAAAAAAGAGGGACAAATGCGAATAGTGCTTTTTGAAAAAAAAGGGGAATGTGAGGATGGGCTGTGTGAATGTTAGAGGATGGAATGTTGAAAAATGGAAGACCTCGCAAGAAATGAATAAAGGGAAATTGACTATTTTGGGAGTGACAGAAACACAAATGAGAGAGAGAATTAACTTAGTCTGGACTTACAGTAGATCACAAGGGCAAAAAGTAACAGCAAAAAAAAGGGGGCGGGTGGGAGTACTTGTGAGGCAGGAAGCGGGGTATAAGGTAGAGGAGCTAATGTGGGGGGTGTGAAATGGGTGAGGATATCATGGCAGTACGTCGGGAATATAAGGTGCAAAAAGGGAAGGGGAAGGATTTTGGGTGATAGGTGTTAATGACAGTGGAAGGAACGGGAGCGAGAGCCGAAAATGAAGGAAGTATAAAATTTAAAAAGGTTTGTAAAACAAAATGAAGGGGAAATGTTTTTTATGGGAGACATGAATGGTCACAGGGTGTTTTTAGGAAGGGGAAAAGTAAATGGAATCCCAAATTGCTGCTTGACTTTGCAGAGGAAATGAATTAAAAATTTTTTGAATGTGACCCTGGCTGAAGGAAGAGTGACCGGGTGGAAGGGAGAATGAATCGCCATTACTTTATTTTAGTAAACCCGGGGAAGGCTAGGAACGGGTGAAAAAGTATGGGGGGGATGGGAAAGGCAATCGCGTAGCGGTGACCATAACTTCATGGAAATGGAGTATGATTTTTTAAAAAGAAAAAAGAGGAAGGGAAAAGGGGAGAGGGGGATTGGAATTTTAGAGATGCAGACTGGGATTATTTCAGAGAAGGGTGAGTAAAGGACGGAACTGGGAGAAATGGTTTGGGGGCGAGAGATTGTAGGAAGCTTAACAAAGTGGCAAAAGAGATGGAGAAAAATAAAGAGCAAATGGCGGACAAAAATTTTGGTGGAAAAAGAGATCGAAAAGGGCCCAGGAAAAAAAAGGAAAACGTCAAATAGGAAGTGTAGGAGTCTGAGAAGAAAGGTCAAACCCTGAAGCTGAAGAATAGGTATGAAAGGGCAGGGGGAGATATAAGGAAAGCAAAAGGGGGTGAAAAGCTTGGTAGGAAGGCAAGAGTGAAATGAAGAGGAAAAGTGATCAGAGAACTTGGGGGAAAAAGGGTGGGAAGGGGGTGGGGAAGGGTTAAGTTCTTGAGAGGAAAAGAGTAACATACAGGAAATGTGAAAAAACTATGGTGAATGGCGGGTCACAAAGGGAGAAAAAGGAAAGGGCCAAGCTGTAAAATTCTGGAAAGTATTGGAGGTTGAAGAGCCTGTAGGACTTGGGAACGTCACCTTAGGGGAAAAATGAGGAAATGATGGATGAAAAAAATTAAAAGGGGATGAGATTGAAGGGTATGTAAAAAAACCCGAAAAAAAGGAAAAGCCCCTGGAAGGACGGGACCCGAATAATTGTTTGAGAGGGGGTGAGGGAGTAATTGAGGGGAAAGCATAGGGTTTGGACATATGGAGAGGGGAAAAGGGGGCCTGGTGCCTGGAATGAAGTAGAGGACCCTCATACATAAGGGAGGACACAAGAGTAGGAAGGGGTTAAAAATTACAGGCCAATAGCGGTATGTGACCGGTATGTAAGATTTTTTTGTGGTGTCCTGAAAGAAAGACTGGGGAAGTTGTGGAAAAAAAAAGGGGATGGGGGAAAACAAAAGGATTCAAAAAACAGGGGGAGGTGAGGACAATAGTTTTTAGTGAATGAAGTGATTGAGAGAAAAAGGAAGGGGGGAAAAAGAAAAACTGCCTTTCTAGATATTTGGAAAGGTATGACAATGGATAGGGAATGCTATGTAAGGTTTGGGGACGATTGGCATGGTGAGAAGGGGTTAAAATAAAAAAGCAGTATGTATGAAACACACAGCCAAGTTCAGTATGGGTGACCTCGAGAAATGGATGGGGAATAGAAAAGAGGAGTAAGCAGGGCTGTGTCCTTTTCCTCTACTTTTTTGGTTTTTATGTTTAGGAAAAGGCAGTGAAGTGAAGCTACAGGTTGGGGGTGAAAATTGGGGATGAAGGGTTGGGGGACTGATGTTGCAGATATGTGGTGATCCTTATGAAAACCACAATGAGTACAAAGTGCTAAAGCGGACTGAGTAGGAAGGGACTTTAACGTTTGGCTCATAAAAAAAGAGTCAAAGTTTGGTGGTGAATGGGGGTGACTCTGATATGAAATTTGGATGGGGGTGGAATGAAATAAAGAAAAAAGAGTAAAGTTTTGGGGATTTGGTTGGATGTAAAGGGTGAGAAAACTAAAAAATGAAGGATAGCTAAAGCCACCAGTGGGTTGGAAAGGGTGGCAGTGTGGGCAAAAGTCGGGCCCAAAAAGTATGAAGTGGGGAGAGGACTATGGAAAGGGTGTGGCAGTCCCTAGCATTATGTATGGCCTGGAAAAAATGGTTGGTCTAGGAAGGAGTTGGACAGAGGGAATAACACAAACAAAACAGCGAAAAGCTTTGGGCCAAAAGGTATTTGGGATGGGAAACGATTAAGGAACATGGGATGGACACGTTAGAGAGAGGATAGCAAAAAGGAGGGCTGAGGTACAAACTAGACGCAAAGAATGGGTACAGCAAATGGGCAAGCAAAGGTTTTTGGACTGGAATATGTATGGGGGAAATGGGTGAAAAACTCAGTAAAAGTGGAAAAAGGGGCGGTGAACTGGGGAAAGTTTGTGACAGGAAATGATGAGACATGGGTATGGCTGTAGCAAAAAAAGGAAAAAAAATAGGAGAGGGAAGAGAAAGGGAAAGGAATGGGGTGAGGGAAATGAAAATAAAACCCGGAAAGGTCAGGAGAAAGGACCAGCCCGGTATGAAGGTTCTATGATGGGCTATGGGGGGACCTACTCTTCAAACCCGGACAAAGCGCTGGAGGTAAATGTCGTATGATAGAGGAAGAATATGGAGCAAAGGGGTGGGATGGTGTGACAGGAGTGGATGAAACCGTGAGCACTTGATGCTGGGAAGTGAACGGATGAGTATGCTAGAACACAGATTGGAGGTAGTGGTAGGAGAGGTCGGAGTGGGAAAAATGGCGAGAGTAGAGACAGGGGGAGTGGAGAGGAGTCCTGCTGGGGTTTTTGTGTGAGTGGAGGAGGACAGTGTGTGATTGAGAGTGTAAAAAAAATTCTTTGGGGAACTCTTGGAGAGCCCGTAGGAGAGGCATGAGAGGCAGGGGGCCCCTCAGGGGGGGGACCCCGATATGTGATCAAGAGAGGAAAGGAGGGGAAAAAAAAAATCCCTATTTTGCTTTCCCCCCCCTTTTCTTCCCCCCCAACAGATTTCATGTGTGGGAGAACGCCGGACCAAAGGCTTTACTGACCATCTGTGGGGGCCCCCAAAACAAAATCAAAACGACACTCGTCCCCCAAATTGTTTTTTGTATACTGAGGAACTGCAGTAAGGATGAGAAGAAGGATGCAGGAGGAGAGTAGGAAATACAAAATAAATTGTTAAAGTTTCAGAGATATGGTAGTTATGAGTGAGTCGGCCCAGGAACCCAGAGCCTGTTAGATGTGGGAATGAGTATGGGGAGAGACTTTGGGGTAAAAATTTTTCCCTGAAAAAGTAAAGGGGATGATAGTAAATAAACAAGGATACAGAAACGCAATGGAACTGGGGGAAAATTTAAATTTGAACAAACTGTGAATACAATCCTGGGGTGTGATTAGTTCCAATGGATGTGGAAAAGCAAAAGGTGAAAAAATCACCAGGCCAATCTGGGTTGGTCGACTTGGGAGTGTGGGAAGGTGAGGGCCGCAAATAGTGTGTTGAGGGAAGTGTGGAAAGTTGGGCTTTCCCAAGCATTATTTGGTATGGAGGGATTGCATGGAATAAGTGAAATAGGAT
The DNA here is from genome assembly GCA_016584305.1 of Chionoecetes opilio. Classification (NCBI taxonomy): domain Eukaryota; kingdom Metazoa; phylum Arthropoda; class Malacostraca; order Decapoda; family Majidae; genus Chionoecetes; species Chionoecetes opilio. Next base: position 24,745 of record JACEEZ010016832.1, read on the forward strand.
ATTGGAAATGGGACAAAATAAAGTAGCAAGAATGGACTGAATGCACCCGATATGCACGACTGAAAGGGTTTAAGAGGTGACATGGGATGGAGTCATTTAGGGAAGACTTCGAAAACAACACTCAGGGATAGATCAGACTGGAACGAATGGAGGACCAAGATTGCACGAAAAAATTTTTTTGGGAGTGAATGTAGTAGTAAATGGGGGAAGCATGCCAAAAAATGGTAAAAGAAGTGATTTCGATTTTGGGGATGTTCACTGATAGATGGAAGACCCAAGTAATTGAATGAAAAAGTTTTTGGTGATGAAGAGGCCTTGGGTGGGATGTGAAAAGGGGGGAAAAATGAATCGATAGAGGAGGAAGGTGGGGCTGAGTAAGTGGAAAATAGATGGCAAAAAAAACACTAGATGGTTTTAAGGGAAAGAGGGACCACGTATGAAAGGTTTTTGATGGAAAACCCCCGGGGGGGCGACCTTCTCTCCCAAACCAGAACCAGTGCTTTGATTCCAAAGAAAAAACTATAGATGGTCCCAGTCAGGCACCAAGGTGCCCAAGTGTGACATGGGGTGAGGGAAACAGGGCTGTGATACTAAATGTGAGAAGTTAGCGGGGAGAGAATAAAAATTTCGGTGGTTTTACTGAAAAAGGGAGGGACATGAACGAGGTGGTTTAAAAGGGCAGGGAAAAGAATGGGTGTTATTTTGCTGGGGCTGGTGGTGAGACAAATGGAGGATGTTGAGACATGAAAGAGTTTTTGGAAAGAATTGGTTAGAAAAAGACAATAGACTTCCCGCCCCCAAAACAAAAACAAAACAAAAACAGGGGCAGCCGGTTTTAAAACTGGCCATAAAAAAAGGCCCCGTAAAATCAAAATCAAAGCGTTTTGGCGACCCGCCGAAAAAATCTCCATTTTCCGGGGAATGTACGTGATTTCAAAATGTTCCAGAATTTTTTGAGAATTGTTTCTGCAACGAGTTGAGGGGTCAATGTGTGTACTACGTCATCAAATCATGTGTAAGCTCGTGCAATCACAGGAAAAACACAAAAAACAGATTTCTTAGGGGTTCACAACACAACTTTTGCGCTAAATTTTGCCAATTTCGATGAAAAGAAAACGGGCTGAGCTGAAATGTTGACAAGTTGTCAAGCGTGAAATCGAGAATATGCACATACCTAGGCAATGGGTAAAAAGGAATTCAAACATGATAGAAATAGTTATAGTATACACCACCATGAGTAGAATTAATTACAGTTGGAGTTGTTACACCTGAACAAAAGTAATCATTGAGGCAAATACAGGAGCTCCCATACTTACGTACGTTCGTGGGGTTTGTACTGAACTTGCAATGTACAAAAGTTAGTCCAGCATTACTCTTGTCAACAAGGCTTCCCAACGGCGGGGACAACACACAACTTTTGAAAGAAATATCAACAAACTGAATTTTCACCTGGTTCCGGCGCCACCAAGCCTCAGGTATGGTAGTTAGAGATGCAGTGAGTAGTTAAGGTAGTAATTCAGGGCTAATGGTGGTGTAGAAGAAGGAGAATATCTGAAAAATAAGTAAGTTCCAAGGTTTGTTTTGGTTTTGACAGCGCGCGCTTTTCTAAGTTTTAATGTGAGGACCTAAATATTGTTTCCCTTTATGAGTACACGTGAGATTAGCCGTGCAGGTGTGTTCAGGAGTCAGGTGTTAAGGCTGATTCACAGGGGCGTTTTTTTGGGCATTTTTATCTGACGAGAAGTCAGCGATGTGTGTTGATTTTTGTTGAAAACCTATTCAGTTCAGTTCAGTTGTTGGTCGGGAGTCAGGCCTTTTTCAACGGCACTCCCTGACGTGTTTCTTCTTGCTGTCTGGGTCTTTAATTTGTTTTCTTCTCTTATTCTATCTTATTAGTTCTTTCTTTTTCTTTCTTCTTTTTTTCTCTGGTCCCCCAAAACCTTTTGATTTTTTCTTTTTGCTTCTTCCACCTTCCCTCTCCAAACAATACTCCCCCACTATAGCCTTTTCCCCTCTCTAAGTAAGGTTGTTGTAGCCTCACACTTTTCTTTCTTTCATTACTGTAGGCTGGGCACCATAGCAAAAAATGTTTTAAGCCCTCCTTTGCCCCCCCACATAAATCACCAGCCCCAGACCCAGACCCCTTCTCGTCCCATAAAAAAGCCGAAAAAAACGCCAGTGTGAAACAGCCTTTAATCAGTCTTGCTTCACGGAGGGGTCAGTGTGTTGCGTGTGTGCATGAAGGAGTAAAGAGGAGACCGGAGGGGTAATTATGGAGGAGAGTTTCATGTTCGTTTTCAGACACCAACTACTTTTTCTTGGCCTACAATAGGTGCTTGTTCTAATGGTGCTAGTTTTATTTTGCGCAAACCAAAAAAAAAAAAAAAAAAAAAAATTTAAACCTAACCTAACCTTATGTTTTAATGATACCTAAACCTAACCCCAAACCCCAAAACCCAACCTAATTTTACAGATTTTAAAGAAACCTAACCTAACCTTAACCACAAAATATACTTTTTTTTTGGTTTTTGGTTTTTGGTTTTTGGTTTGCGCAAAATAAAACTAGCACCATTAGAACAAGCCCCTATTGTAGGCCAAGAAAAAGTAGTTGGTCTCTCTGAAAACGACCGTGAAACTCCTCCATATTAACCACCGGAGGAGTAATGTCAAATCTGCCAAGCTTGTTACTATTGTGTTTACGTGTTTCCTTAACTACTAAAGTTACGAAACTATACCAGGTATGTACGAAACAACTCAAAATCAGTGTACGAAACAACTAACAAAAGCTAGGTACGAAACAAGTTGTGTACGAAACTCCCTGTAAACTTGGTACTACCGGTAACAGGGACGGGGTGTTTGTGTGGCTTCCAGGCAGGGCTATGACTTGGCTAGTATTCCAGATCAACACACAATTCACTAGGGTAGACCAAACTATTTTTTTCAGGTGAGTTTTGATGTGAATTAATATGCTAACCGTTTATGTCGCAATTTTTTTTTATTTTTTTTTTAGTTAGATATAGCTTCTTCTTTTTTTCTTTTTATTTTTTATATAGTTAGTCTACCGACTAGATAATGGTTATTTGTTTTTGTTTTTATGGTTAAGGTTAGGTTAGGTTAGGAGGTTCAATTTGTTTTTGTTTTTTTGTCATTTTTGTAAAAAAAAAAAATATTTGCGACAGAAATGGTTTGTCAGATTAATTCAAAACTCACCAGGAAAAAATAGTTTCGTCCACCAAAGGAAGTTCGGTGTTCATCTGGAAATTTACCGTGGGTTGTAGGTGGTTGTGTCTGTTTGTACCCAGGGCTTGATGGTGGTGGTGGTGGGGGGGGTGGACAGGGCTGGGTTCTTATGTTTAATTTGACTGTGTCTGGATTCAAGTATTTTCACCTTTCTACTGTTTCTATAGATCAGAACGAGTGTGAAAGTAACACTATTATAAAATGTGCAAAAAAAAAAAATTCTGGTTAGGTTAGTGTGAGAGTTAGGTTAGGTTAGTTTGAGGATTAGGTTAGGTTAGTTTGAGGATTAGGTTAGTTTAATGGTTTGATTGGCTTATTATTTGAAGCTTTTTCAAATTATGAGTGTTTTTTCCAGTCAAAGCATCTAAAAAGTATATTTACATTTTTTTCATTGTCAACAGTTTCTCGAATTGCAAAAAATCACACTTTTTTGGGGGGTTTGCACAGAAAAAACATGAAAATCTTAAGAACAAGGGCTCCACGCTAAGCTGACCCAAATGTTGGCTCTACATATACTTACTGTCCTTAACACATCTGTTTAGATTTTAATGAGTGCCGATCCTTACTTTGCCTACATGACTGATATTAAATATCATGTTCTTAAGAAATAGGTAGTGTTCAGGTAGGCAGTGAGTTAGCCTTGATCCATGACTATCTGGCACAGAGGTGTCAAGGCAGGCGTCTGTGACCCTTCCCGGCCTTGATCCATGACTATCTGGCACAGAGTGTCAAGGCAGGCAGCTCCTGTGATCCCTTCCCCTGGCCTTGATCCATGACTATCTGGCACAGAGGGTGTCAAGGCAGGCAGCTCCTGTGATCCCTTCCCTGGCCTTGATCCATGACTATCTGGCACAGAGGGTGTCAAGGCAGGCAGCTCCTTTGATCCCTTCCCCTGGCCTTGATCCATGACTATCTGGCACAGAGGGTGTCAAGGCAGGCAGCTCCTTGATCCCTTCCCCTGGCCTTGATCCATGACTATCTGGCACAGAGGGTGTCAAGGCAGGCAGCTCCTGTGATCCCTTCCCTGGCCTTGATCCATGACTATCTGGCACAGAGGGTGTCAAGGCAGGCAGCTCCTGTGATCCCTTCCCCTGGCCTTGATCCATGACTATCTGGCACAGAGGGTGTCAAGGCAGGCAGCTCCTGTGATCCCTTCCCCTGGCCTTGATCCATGACTATCTGGCACAGAGGGTGTCAGGCAGGCAGCTCCTGTGATCCCTTCCCTGGCCTTGATCCATGACTATCTGGCACAGAGGGTGTCAGGCAGGCAGCTCCTGTGATCCCTTCCCCATGTTATCCTTGTGACTCTTGCTGCAGACTTCGTGACTTCTCCCTGAGTCTTTTAATCTCCTTCCTCCAACAAATACACAGCCTTCATTTGATCTAACCATCCTGCTCTAACAATCCATTCCTCTGCCATCCTTAACCATGTCACGTTCTCTCTAACCCTTCCTTGTTTATGCATTGCCACAGTGCCATGGGACCTCTGATAGCTGGCACATTTTCCCCCTTTTTTACACTCATTAGAGAGACGCAGAGTAAGGGGCGATCAGATAGAAGTTTTAAGTCAATAAAGGATTTAATAAAGGAGAGGTAGGAAAAGTTTTTACAGCTGGTAAACGGGTAGAACAAGAAGTAACGGATTCAAGCTGGAAAAGCGTAGATTTAGAAAAGAAATAGGGAAAAACTGGTTCACAAATAGGGTGGTGAATGATTGGAATGGACTCAGTAGACAGGTAGTTAGTGCAGAGTCATTAGAGACTTTAAAGGGAGGCTAGATAATTCATGGATGGGGATGAAAGGTGGATGTAGGTAGTGTTAAGTAACAGGAACTCCTCGTGTAGGTCTCACGGCCTCTTGTAGCTTCCTTATGTACACACACCCTCGTTTTCCCGGACTAATAGGGGGGAGCACTGGTCCCAGGAACCGCCAAAGTCCGGAATCGCAACGGTCCGAGGGCCCTTACCCACCCCCGTGGGTAATGGCCTCGAAATGTAAACAATACGACCGCTGAGCATGCTGCCACCTGGCGGGAGGCGCGGACCTGACCAGGGGTGACAGGAGACGCTCGGACCGCCGGGCAACTTTGTCAATTTACGACTGGACCAGGCATTTGTCGGGGCTCTGACATATTCCCGGACCTCGGATTTTGTCCGGCAAATCCGATATCCGGAAATGGAGGTCCGGGAAAACGAGGGTTTTGTCTGTACTCATGTTCTTATTTTTCTTATATCTACACTTTTCCCCCCCCTTTTTTTTGGCATCACAATCAATCAATCTCGCCGCAGACCTCAAATGAAGCGCAGTGGGCGGGCGTCGACGAGTTTCACGCTGTTGCCCAGCAAGCGGTTCAGCATCCTAGGGGCCCCGACTCACCCCGGTCCCGGGGGCAGTCCATGGCAAAACACCTCAAGGGGCGCCGACCACGTGTTCCTGTATGTGGGGGAAGTGAGTGACCGGGGGTTTTGGGGGTTAATTGTTGCAGTGTACTCATTGTTTCTTTGTTATGACATTGCTGCTCCAAGTCCTTAGTGTGCTTAGGACCTCTGGGAGCAATGGTAAGTCTTCCGGGATGTGGGGAAGTGAGTAAACCGGGGTGTTGGTGGTTAATTGTTATAGTGTACTCTTTGTTATGTCATTGTTGCCCAAGTCCTGTTAAAAATATGTACTAAAGTCTGCTAGGACCTCCGGAGCAATGGTATGTGTTCCGGGATGTGGGGGAAGGGAGTGACCCGGAGAGAAACTTTCTAAAAATGCTACCACGCCACCAAATGTTTCTAGCCTTTCACTTCTTCTGCCCTTTGAGCCTGAATGATCTATCAATTACCGTAATTCCCTGTGCTTCTTCGGGGCATATCAGAATACACTTAAATACAAAGCTATAACAGTTCTTTATAAAATGTAGTTTAGTCAAAGTACAAAAGAAGTGACAGCGCTAGAGACATTGGTGGCGTTATTTTTAAAGTTCCCCTGTATGTACTCCTTGTTATGTTTATTGCTGCTCTAGTCCTGTTAAATCATTAGTACTCATTACTCACTCTCTACTCATTAAGGGGACCGTCCACGTAAAATTTAATTCTCATTGGTATATTAGCATTACAACATTTTCTTTAGTGTTTTCCGCAAGTTTCATGTCATGCAAGTTTAAGAAATTTGGATGATATATTTTTTTAGGAATATCTTTTAAATATTTGGATATTTTTTTTGCATATTTTAAAAGGAAATTCAGGAAAGATGTAAAGCTGGAGTGAGCTTTAAGTTACCCATCTCATCAGAATAGTATAATAACACTTTTGTACTAGATTGATTCATTGACATATATAGTATTTAATTCCTCAAGTTACAAGTTTTTTTTTTTAAAAAAAAACCAATTCTTTTTTTTCTTCTCTTGTTTGTTTGCATCACTCAATTGTTTTTCTTAGCTGCGGATTGAATCTAGAATATGACATTTTTCACATAGAAGAAAAAAAAATGTGGGGGCTGGGGTTTTAATCTAGTTTGCCTCCTTGTCACTTAACCCTTCCGCCAGATCTTTCCTTTGCTATAAAAAATCGTCTGTTGTTAGCCATAAAATTACGAAAAATCCTCAAAATACCAAAAAATTCATGAACTAATGGACAAGGATACTAACCAGGTCATATCTATAAAACTTGCTTATATTCATTAAAAATCGTCTAATGGTACCCAAATAACAATGAAAATTACGTTCTGGGTCTCAAGGGGTTAAATGATCTTGTTCTCTCTGTCAGAACAATGATGAGAAAGAGAAGAAGCAGAGGCAGCTGAATCGCCTCCAGGCAGCAGGCAGCTCAGGCCACAAGGCAGACGTGACTGAAGTGTGCCAAACATTCAAAAGCAAGAGTAAGCTTGAGAACATTCCTTGACACACAGTGGTGTTAAAATCATGAAAGTTTAGAGTGTGGGAAAAGATTTTACTAAAAAGAGTGACCTCACCAGACACACCCTGACACACATTGGTGTAAGAATTATGAATGTTTAGAGTGTGGGAAAAAATTTTACTCAAAAAAGCTCCTCACCAGACCACCTGACACACAGTGGTGTTAAGAATCATGAATGTTTTAGAGTGTGGAAAAAGATTTCTAATAATGTCACCTCACCAAACACACCCTGACCACAGTGGTATTAGAATTATGAATGTTTAGAGTGTGGGAAAAAAAAATTTCTCGAAAAGGGGGAACTCACCACACACACCTGACACACAGTGGTGTTAAGAATTATGAATTTTAGAGTGTGGGAAAGATTTACTCAAAAAAGCTCCCCCACCACAAAACACCCTGACACACAGTGGTGTTAAGAATCATGAAAGTTTAGAGTGTGGAAAAAGATTTACTACAAAGAGTGACCTCACCCACACCCCCGTGACACACAGTGGTGTTAAGAATTATGAATGTTTAGAGTGTGGGAAAAGATTTACTCAAAGAGTTCCCTCACCACCACACCCTGACACACAGTGGTGTTAAATCATGAATGTTTAGAGTGTGGGAAAAGGTTTTTTTACCAGTTTTTTGACTCAACAAACACACCTTTAGACCACTGCTTGAGGGAGTTTTAAGTGTGATATTTGTAGCAAGGTTTTCAAGACAAAGGGTGATATTGCCAGCCACATGAAAATCCACTTTTGAGGTGGTGTGTTGTGTGGATAAGTGTGGCTGTACCCGTGCCTGTAGGAGTGTGTCCTGTGTGGCAATGAGTGGTGGTGGTGGGTGGGCAGTGTGGGCATGTAGGGTGGCAGCCGTGCCCTTGTGTTCTGTGAGGGAGTAATGGCCCCAGCAGTTGTTGGGTTGGCAGTGCAGGTGTGACTTTCAATAAATTATCCAGGGTTTTAAAGGTTTCTCTGCTGATTGCCTTAAAAACAGTCCTTTCCACACATAGTGTCAGGGCCGAGGTGGTTATCAATTAATATTACCAAACCTAAAAATGTGGGAAGAAACAGGAATATGATTACCCCGAAAAATT
>JACEEZ010016834.1:0-10000 GCA_016584305.1 Chionoecetes opilio
TCCCCCCCCCTTCTCCCTCTCTCTCCCCTTTTCTCTCTCTCTCTCTCTCTCTCTCTTCTCTCTCTCTCCTTCTCTCTTCTCTCTCTCTCTCTCTCTGTGGGATTTTTTTCTGTGAATACAGGGTGAGGAAGGGTGGCCTTTGCCCCATATTTTCAACGTTTGTATGGCGGGGTTTTGGACAAGGTTGTAATCAAAGGTTGGGGGAGCATCCGTCGGAAACACCAAGATCATGATTTGTTTAGCCGATGATGCAGAATTTTTGCTGAGTCGCTGGAGGTCCTGGTGAGGGCCCTTTTGGGGCGCTGCAGAGGAAAGAAAACCCTTTTGGGACTGACGTTTTGGGCTCAAGACCAAGGTCCGGGTTTTTGGAGACTTACTAGTTTAAAGCAGTACATTTTGTTCAGCGTGTGGCGGGGACATTGGTTTTGGAAATTTTTACATCCCTGGTAGCCAGTCCAACGACGGCGGGTCACTCAAGAAGTCTTACGGCGGATTGGCAAGCCCACGGTTTTAGGGACCGTAGGGGGAGTACTTGGCTTTTTGCGGTACCTGTCAGAAGGACAAAGATCCGGATCTTAAGTCGTTTGTGATCCCTGTCTTACTCATGGTTGTGAACATGGACATAATAGTGATTTAAAGAGACGAATCAATGCCTTTGGGTAAAAGTGTTTTGAGAATCATGGGGTATCGCTGGAGTTACGTGTCAAATCAGCGATTGCACCTGAGACAAAATCGAGCCTATTACCTGCATAGCCTCAGCGTCAACTTGGGCATAGGGGGATGTGGCCGCTCCCCTAAAACCGATCCTTCCCCCATGGGTTGTATCTGTAAGAGACAACCCGGCGTGGAGGGGGGCCAAGGGGGCCCCAAAAAGGGCTCGGGGCGGGGGAAGTTGATGTTTCTTGTCGAGAGCTGTTGGAGGGGAAAAGGAGCCTGCATGGGAACTCGCGGGTGACCCCCGGGGGGCGTATAGGGTGGGCGAGGCGACCGCCCCCGGCGTATGCCCCCAAGATTTATTTATTTGGGATGTTAATTTAAAAAAATCGAATCTAATCAACAGTGACTTGTGTAAGCCTTGGCGGGGTATTCGACAACACTTTGAATGAAGGAAGGAAGGAGGGAAGGAAGGAAGGTAGGGGAAAGGGAAGGGAAGGGAAAGGGTGGAGGGAAGGGGGGATGGGAAAGGGGGGAAGGAAGGAGGGAGGAAGGAGGGAGGGAAGGAGGGAGGGAAGAGCTAGACAAAGATGGAGGGAGAGAGGGGGGAAGAAAGGAGATACTTAAAATAAACAAACAAGAAAGGGAAACAAGAATGCTTTAGATTTTATTTTACGTAATAGGTATCGTCTATCGGTTTGATTGTATGTTTTTAAAGGAAGGTAGGAATGAAAAGGAGGGCGAAGGAAGATAGAGAGGAGGAAAAACATGAAAACTGATGCTTTATGGTTTGTTATCTCTTATTTTTTTTTCTCTCTCTCTCTCTCTCTCTTCTCTCTCTCTCTTCTCTCTCTTTTCCTCTCTCTCTCTTTCTCTCTCTCTCTCTCTCTCTCTTCTCTCCCCTCTCTCTCTCTCTCTCTCTCTCTCTTCTCTCTCTCTCTCCTCTCTCTCTTTCTTGGAGTTTTGTGTGATGTTTCCCAATTAGAACAAAAAAAAATTTTCCAAAAAGAAAAAACTTAATCAAAGGGCATCAGTATTCAGGTTTTTTCCCTCCCCTCTACCTTCCTTCACCCCTTTTCATCTCCTACCTTCCTTTAGAAAATCAGATCTACAGCCCGATAGACAGAAAACCCTATTACGTCAAATAAAATCTAAAGCATTCTTGTTTACCTTTTTTGGGTTTTGTTTATTTTTAAAGGGTTCTCCATTCTTCCCTCCCCCCCTCCCCCCTTCCCTCCCTCACATCTTGTTAGCCCTTCCCCCCCTTTCCTTTTCCGCCCCTTCCTTCCCCCCCTTCCTTCCCTCCCCCCTTTTCCCTTTTCCCTTTCCTTCCTTTCCCTCCTTCCCTCCACCTTTCCCTTTCCCTTTCCCTTTCTCCCTCTACCCTTCCCTTTCCCTTCCCCCCTTTCCCTTTTCCTTTCCCTTACAAAGTGTTTTTTCGATAAAACCCCGCCAAAGGGCATTACCCAATCACTGTTGTTTAGTTTCCCGAGTTTTTTTCAATGTAACAAAACCAATCAACCCAATTCTTTGGGGGGCTTACCCCGGGGGGCGGGGCCCGCCTCCCCCACCCTAACGCGAAACCCCCGGGGGTCCCAGGGGCGCGAGTTCCCTTTCAGGCTCCTTTCCCAAAACCAACGCTCTCGAAAAGAAACTTTAAAATTGCCCGGCCACGGGCCCTTTGGGTGGGCGCCCCCTTGGCCCCCTCCACCCCCGGATTGCCCTCTTACAGATACAACCCGAGGGGAAAGGATCGGTTTCAGGGTAGCGTGCCACAGGGCCAAATTTTAAGCCGAAGTTGCCCGCTGACGGACTTTTCCCCATTTTAATAGGCCTCGTTTCAGTCCCCAGGGTTTTTGCAATCGCTGGTTTTGGGAACAAAAATAATCACCCCCACCCCCCCCAAAATGTTTCTGCGAAGAAAAATTATTCCCAAAAGGCATTGATTCTTCCTCTTAAAATAAATTTTTAGGTCCTGTCTCACATCCTTTAGAGTAAGACAGGGATCAAGTGTACCCGAGTGGAGGGGCACATGCGAGTGATGGGGCCTTTTGGGGTCCAGAGCGAGATTAAATAAAGGGACTACTAAGGTTCCTAGTAAGTCACCGGGATTGGTGTTTGGAAGGTATTTTGATCATGGACCCCGCCCGCGGGAAAGAAAAAGGAAAAACAAGGACCATCTTTTGTGCACAAAACTCATTTCAGGGACTCTCGGGGCTGCAAGAGGGATACGGAGGTTAGGGAGGTAAAGGGCCATCTTTACCCGAATTTTTAAAAAATTTTGGGTTTGGGTTGGTGACAGTCGGGTTTAAAACTTTCTTGACAGCGGGTTCTGTGACAGAGAAGGGTTTGCCCCGAATCGGTGATTTTCCCCCGGGGAAAGGGGGATAGGTTAGGGTTGGGGAAAAGATAGTTTGAGTGCATGGGGGCCCAAAGGGAAAAAGCCAAAAAAACTCGTTGCCTGAGCGCTGGGGGAAATGATTTTTGGGGGGGGTAAAAATGGGGGAATTGCTACGGGGGGTTAAAGGGAAACTGTAGGTAAATTTTAGGACAGGGGGGGGTTTCCCCTGTGGGGGTTGGGGTTTGTCCTTCCAAGCCCTTTTTGTTGACGACATGGGGTTTACTCCGGGGGGCTATTGCGGTGAATTCCCGGGTGGCCTTCATTGAAAAGCCAATGGTTTTGGGCCTTTGCCCACAGCTGGGACCTTTTTTTTGGGGCCAAAAACGGGCCCTACCCCCCAAGGGACGGGGTGACTTTTCGGGGGAAAAAGGAGTTCAAATCTTTTTCTAAACCCTTAAAAGGGGAAAGGTAGACCCACTGCAGGCTTTTTTAAGATAAAAGAACCGGGGTTTGGACAGGGGGGTCGGGGGAAAAAGGAAACTTGCGACACAGGAGGAGTTCAAAAGGCGGGAAACTAAAAAATTCTTAAAGAAGAGAGGGGAGGGGGTTTTATTTAAAAGGGAAAAGGGAAAAATTGAAAAAAAAAAGAGGATTTTGTTTTGAAGGTTTACATACAAAATTTAAGGAGTTTTTTAAAAAGATAGTTTTCCGGGGAGGAATAAATAGGGGAAAAGGGGTTTTTTGATATAATACCCCTTTAAACAAAAAAACAGGGGTTTGGATATGTCAGGAAAGGTTTTTCCAAATCCGGAAGTCGAGATACCCTGGGTATAATTTTATTTCAAAAGGGAAACAAAGGGGGTAGGCGGGACGAGGAGGGGGATTTTTTGCGCTTTAGGGCAAGAGATGAAAATTCCCAGTTTTGGTTTTCCCAATGTTTAAAAAAAACAGAGGGACAGCATAAGCCCTATATGGGGTTCAAATAGTTTTTAGGGGTTTAAAGGAAAGGGGAAAAGCTTTTTGGGGGTGGGAGGATGGGCGTCCAAACAACTTTTTAAAGAAAAAAAAAAACCCTAAAGTGTAAAAAATTTTAAAAAAAGGGCCCTAAAAAAACGTTTTAAATTGGTTGGGGATTTTAAATCAGTAAAAGGGGCCCAAAAAACAAGGGAAAAAAGGGCAAAATGTTTTTAAAATTAACCCCAAGGGATAACTTCCTAATCCAAAGCAATAAAGGAGCCTCTAGAGGAGAAAATATTCTAGATCTATTGCTGACAAAATAGAGACGATTTTTACAAATGGGGGTCGGGGGGAGTTTAGATAAAATAGCGACCATTAAAGAGAAACAGGGTTTAGCTTAAAGGGAAGTTGGAAAATTAATTGGGAATAGGGATTCCGGGTTAAAACCAATTTCAGAAAAAGGGCCCAAATTTTGCGGGATTAAGAAGACCCCCCTGGGAGTTATTTAAAAAGAGGTGGGGGGATGGAGGACCCCGAAAATGTCCCCGGACAAGGGGGTTTTTCCCGGTGGAAAAAGGGCCCAAATTTTGAAGGATTTTGGGGAAGGCACCTGGAGGTAAATTTGGGGGCGGTCAGATTTTTGGGGGAGTGAGGTCGAGGCTGAGGAGATAATTGACGGTTAGAAAGGGGTGAGGTCAGGGGTGAGGAGGTAATTTGAGAGGTTAGAAGGGGGAAATGAGGCGGAGCTGGAGGATTATACCTCATTTGGGAAAGGGAAAATTGACGGACAGGAAAAAAAAATATTTCCCTTTTAAGGGGAAAAAAGGCCAGAAAGAGTGATCCAAAAAGGAAAGACCAACCCAAATTTAAAAACACCACATTAAGTAAAAAGAAACATTTTTTAAGGTTCAAGGGAGGATTGGGAAAAAAAGAAAAAAGTATAACGTGATGGCGAGGACAGGGAAGAAAATTTTCGATTTCCAAGAACAATTATAGATTAAAGTAGCAGAACAAGCGAACAGGGGCCCCAAAGGGGGTTTTATCAGTTTTTAAAAAAAAAGAAAGGGAATTATTGGGCCCTTAAAAGGGCAGGACAAGGGGGAGGTTTAAATACGGGTGAGGATTTGTTAGGAACTAAAAGATTATTTTTAAGTGTTTTTAAAAGGAGGAGGGATACACAACGATACCTGATAGTGAACAGATGTTCAAAGGAAAACGATGAGGGGGAAACCCCAAAAGGATATTTTGGGATAAACCCCGGGAAAAAGGGTGAAGAAGGGTTTTAGAAAAAATGAAAAACATTTAAATCGCCCCGACCAGATGAAGGTATCCCGGGTATTAAAAAGGGAAAGAAAGGAGGTTGTTAGTGAGTGTTAGTGCACATTTTAGGAAATTTGGTTTTGGAGGGTAGGGCGAATGTTGGCCCCCTTAATTGTGGGGGGAAAGGAAATGGTTTTTTCCCATATTTAAGAAGGGAGGCAGAGGAATAAAATCAAATTATCGAACCCCTAAGTTAAACCCTCAGTGGTGGGGGGAAAAATTTTTTGGAAATTTTATTAAATTTCAAAAAAAAATTAGAGAAAACACTTTTGATAAACTAGTTTTTTAAACAATGATTCAAACATGGATTTACCAAGGTAGGTCCCGTCCCCCCAATTTATTTTAGTTTTTTTAGGAAAATAATGAAACGGCAGATAAGAAAGGATTAGATATAATATATTTGGAATTTTTGTTTAAAGGGATTTTGGGCAAAGTACCACACGAGGACTCTTAAATAAGGTTTGGGGTCATGGTATAGAGGGGGAAAAAGGGTTTTTCCTTTTGGGTCAAGCTTGGCTAAGTTAAAAGGCAAAAAAAGGGTTAAAAATTAATGGTTTCCCAATCTGAATGGGGACTGGTGACAAGTGGGGTTCCCCAAGGGGGCCCCGTTTTTTGGGGCCCTTACTATTTTTTTATTTACATCAACGACTTTGGGTAGTGGAAATTTGCAGGGTATCAGCAAGTTTGTGATGATCCCAATTAGGTAGGGGTTATTGGGTCACGTCCCGAGTAAAAAATTTGCAGGGGGGGCTTAGATAAACTTTTAAAGATTTGGGGGGTCAATGGCAGATGGAATTTAAAATTGGGGTAAATGTTTGCGTTATGAAAGTTGGGAGGAAAAAAACCCTTTGGGAAAAGATTTCACCATTTAAAAATGGGATCGCTGAAAAGGGTCAGAAGGTGAAAAAATTTTTGGAGTGAGGGTGAAACCCCGACCTCCGACCCAGGGGAAAAAATGTATTAGGCCCGAAATAGAGTTTAAAAGAGTATTAGGAAAATTTATTACCAGAAATGTTAAAAGGAGAAAAGGGGGGAAGTTATTCCCAAACTTTATCTGGCTTAGTTTGGGCCCCCCAGAATAGGGAGTTCATTTTGGTCTCCCCTATTCAGGATGGATTTTAGTTTTTTTTAGAAAAAAGGGGGGCAGAGAAGGTTTACCAAAAAGGGTACAAGGGATCGTAACTTTAGTTATGAGAGGAGAAAAGAAATTATTAAAATTACACTCCCCTTTAGAGGGGCCCCCGAGTAAGGGGGGTCTGAAAGAATTTTTTTAAAGGGGTAAAAGGGGTTTAAAAAAAGGAAAAGGTAAAGGAAAAAGTTTTTTACGGGCTTTTTAACCAGGGTAGAAAAAAGAAAAAACGGATTCAAACTGGAAAAAACGTAGATTTTGAAAGGGAAAAAGGGGAAAAAAAGGGGGTTTACAAAAAGGGTGGTGAATGAGTGGGGAAAGGGCTCAGTAACAGGTAGTTTTGCGGATCATTAGGGAGCTTTAAAGGGGAGCTGGGTAAGTTCCTGGAAAGGGGGGTTTAAAGGTGGTGTAGGGATTTTTAGGGGGACCAGGAACTACCACGTTTAGGCCTCGCGGACTCTTTGGTTAGGCTTCCTTAATTTTCTAGTTCTTATCACAAGCCCACTTGAAGGTTTCCGGAAACTTTGTCCTTCCCGACAAGGAACCCACCCAAAGCCAAATACTCCCGCTGAGCGAGTCCATAAAAACCGGGGGGGTATGGCCAATCCGCCGTAAAACTTTTTTGAAAGTTGGGCCCGCCGTCAGTATGGGCTGCGCAACCCAAAGGGATGTTTAAAAATTTTCCAAATCTCAATGTCCTCGCCAAAACGCAAAGAAAAGACTGTACTGCTTAAAAACTAGTAAATCTCCAAAACCTGGACCCTTTGGGCTTTAGCCAGGAGCCCCCAAGTCCCAAAAGGGTTTTTCTTCCCCGTGCAGCGCCTCAAGAGCCATCACCCCGGACCTCCAGCGACTCAGGGAAAGATTATGCTTTATCGGCAAAAAAAAAGATCAGTGATCTTGGTGTTGCCCACAGATGCTTTTCCCCAATCCCCTTTTTATTTTACAACCTTTTTTCCAATACCCAGGGGATACCCCGTTGAAAAGTGATTGGGGGGGAAAAGGACGCACCCCTTTCCCCCTCCTGTTATTTACAGGAAAAAAAAGAACTGGATACACCCCGCCCCACACTTCCAGCACCCCCTCAGTCCCCAAAAATTACAAAACCAAATTTTCAAAACCCATGTCCCCTTTCAGGGAACCCTCGAATTTGCAGAAAGATCCCCAGAGGGATCACGAGCACTGAGTCAAAAGCCTTCTTTAGATCAAAATAGGCTGCCCAAACATCCCCTGTTTGAAACTCACGTCGGCGTTCCAAAAAGGACAAAGAAGCGCTAGGGTACGGTTCGTTTTTTGACTACCAGGCCCGGGAAACCCCGAAATGCGAGGCTCTTTATGCCTTTTAAACCCGATGACGCCGAATTTGTGTAGCAATGAAGGGCAAGCACCTTGCCTTTGGGACCTGAGCAGTGTACTACTGGTAATACCAGTAACATGCCCATTTTCTTGTATTCATTTTTTTTCCCCTCTTTCTTTTTTTTTTTTCTAACATCAAAAAGGAATAACCCCAAAGGGGAAAAAAAAAGGAAATAAAAGCCCCGCTAGCTGTCCCCCCCCCCCGTCCCGCCTATAAAGAAGACAGTAATAGAATAAAGAAAAGGGGGTGGGATCAATTTTGTTCAGGAGGTGTCTTATTTTCGGCATAAGCCCCCGATGGTCATACTCACACTGAATTGAATCTAGAAGGAGTTTTAAAAAGTTCTTGGGGTTCATCTAATTATTACTGCCCTTTTTTTTTTTTTGGGGCACGTCGAATTTTATGAACAGTAACCCCCAAAAACCCCAAAAAACCAAAAAAGTGATTTTAAAGCAATAGCTGCGATGAATTTATCCCCAAAAATTAAAGGCTTTCCCCAAACACTTTGGGTAATTGGGTATGGTTTTTTCTGTGGGAAACCTTGACATAATTGGGATTTGCTCTCCCCCCACCCGAGATAAAAAGCTGAAAAAATTTGCAATTAAAGTAAAACAAAGCGATTAAAATGGCCTCAAAGCGGAAAAAAAATTTAAAAAAAAAAAAAAATAACCCGGGGCGTGCATTAGTTTTTTTCCCCCCCTTTTCCCCCCCAAACAATACCCTTTCATATTTTCACTTGTAAAAAATATTTCCATTTCATCATTAAGTGTGTTTGAAAAACTAGTATGGGGTCGTCATAAGTGTCATAGAAAAAAAATGCATGTTTTGTGACCTGAATACATTTGATTAGTTCATGTAACCTTGTAAAGACATATATATTATATAAATATAAGTTTTTAAATGTCTATATATTCTCTTCGTAAAAACAAATAGGTTATATAACTTTTTTTTCTTTCTTCTTTTGCATGTTGTGCCTATAACCGCCTTTTGGCAGTGACCTCCAGACTCGGATGTAGCTCTGGAGGTTCACTCGAGGGCTGTGATGGTTGGCTCTCGCCCGTGGTGGCGCAGGCGGATTTTTATAGTGACGCCTGTGATTAGAAGCTCATGCCGCCCCCTGTGTCCTGCGATGCACTCGCAATCGGAGATAGAGTTAATGGGCAGGTTTTTCGGGTTCTTAGGCCACTCGCACGTTTGTCAAAAAAGAATTTGGCATCTGGCGGGATTCGAACTAGGTAAAACCCGAGCTTGCCACTTCTAGATGCTAGCCCTCGGCCACCGCCTCCCCCCACAAATGACAAACCTGACCTTCGAGGATTGATTACTCGGAGGACATGACTTTTGGCCGATTTTAAATATGCAATGTACATACAATGCATTTTACTGATGATACGATTCAAATAGTTTAAAGTAAATCCATCGCACTGCATTTGATGCATCGCACTGCATTTTTAGCAGCTTGATAGCGGTTATATATACAATATATATATATATATATATAATATATATATATATAAAATATAATATATATATATATATATTATATATTATATATATATATATATATATATAAGTTATTTCATCAGACTGCATGTAAATAAAATTCACGAAATTAAACTTAAGGCTGGTATTACAGAATGTTATGTATGATGTTGTAAGCTCTAGCATTTGAAATGTGGGACAAATAGTATCAGGAGTGAGAATTGATAGTGCAGTTTCTAATGAGCTCGATACTCTGAAGCGAATGGTGACTGATAGCGAATGGTGCATTGATAGCTCGAAACGGCTGGCCCAAGGAGAGAAAAGAGAGGCATACAACATCCTACACATTCTTCATTCTTCTCATACAACGTTCTATGCTTAACAATGCCGTCATAGAGTCATTGGAGCACTTTTTGGACTACTATACTGTATCCCTGCCTGCCCCAACCTATAGTTCTGTAGACCTGAAATAAGGCTTGTTATATAACTAAATCGGATGCAGCTCACTATCCCGACTTTGTTCTTTCTCGGCTTGTTATTTATTCAACCCAAACCCGAGTGGCGGGGGATAAGGTGACGTCCGCGAGTCTCTTATCGGGCATTAATTAATCAGTTCTCCCGACCTTTGTTTTAGTAATGTGTGACAGAAAGCGTGTGTGTTCAGAGGCTCGCTCATGACCAGCAGTTTTAGTACCAGAAGCGCAATCGAAAAGTGTCTTTTTATTTCAATTACACGCATAGAATTTATGTTTATATTTTA
>JACEEZ010016834.1:15000-82482 GCA_016584305.1 Chionoecetes opilio
CTTGACGTTAGGCGTCGCCAAAGCAGGCATGCCCGGAGGGAGGAGAGTGGGTGAGCTGAGCGGTGGAAGATGTCGTAGCAGGGTGGTCCTTAGGGATGTTTGAGGGTTGTGGGTGAGGCCTAGGGAGCTGGCAGCGGTGGAAGTGTCGACGTAGGGCGGCCTAGGGGGGCTGTTGAGGTGTGGGTGAGACTGGGGGACTCCCCCTCCTCACCTCGCCAGTTTGAGGCCACGGAAGTCGTGGGTGAGGCTGGTCGATCCGCCCCCCATCGCTTTTGGCCTGTAGCGGCAGCTAAAGCTGCTGAGGGCGTGTTGAGGCTCGGGGACCTGATGCCCCCCCGCCTCCCGGTGGGGCGTGGCCGGCTAGCAGGCCCCGTGGGGAGATGAGGTAGTGGAGGATTACCAACCTCAGGGAGGGTCCGGGACTGGTAGAGCAACGGGTGACAACCGCAGGGCAAAGAAAGTGGCCCATACTGTGTATAGGGACAGTATGGTGAAGAATGTTAGGCCGGACGTGCTATGAGTAGACCAGAAGAGTGTCTGGTTAGCCTGAGTGGCAAGGGTATGGAGGATTATAGTGAAGTAGGTGGAGGGAGCAGGATGAAGGGTGTACAGAGAATGGTGATACTGGATGGAGGGGGGAACAGCCTTAGGAGATAGGCCCCCGACAGGACGTGTGGGCAATGGTGAATGGAGTGCCTTAAGGATATAAAGAAGGACAGGAGACAGTACGAGTGGCTGTTGGTGGGAATCATGAGGCGACTCGGGGAAAATGCAGGGTATGGGAAATGAACGTGACACAACAAGCGACTCCAAGAGGAGGTTTAAGCATTGAAAGCAGAGTTGCAGTAAGGATCCAGGGGACTATGGCGTAAGCTTCATAGACCTGGACGGTGCACTCCCACAGGAGGTCTTTGAGGGGACAAAGTGCACCTAAACTGGGAAGGAGAGAGGGCGGAATGTGTGGAGAATGCTTGAGTGGATCGCGCGACTGAGAGACTCTGCAGAGTTGAGGGAAAAGACGGGTGACAAATGCGAATGAGTGACTGTTGACAACAACAGTGAATGTGAGTATGGGCTGTGTGACATGTTAGAGGATGGAATGGTTGAAAAACTGGAAGACCTCAGCAGAGAAATAATGAATGAACATTGACGTAGTTGGAGTGACAGAAACACAAGATGAGAGAAGAATTGAACTTAGATCTGAGACTTACGTATGATTCGGCAGGGCAGAAGTAAGCAGCAGAAAAAGGGTGGCGGAGTGGGAGTCTCTGTTGTTGAGGGGCAGGAAGCAGGTATAGATGTAGAGGAAGCTAGATGTAGGAGGGTGTGAAATGTGTGAGGATATCTTGCATACGTCTGGAATATAAGGTGCAAGGGAAGGAGAAAAGGATCTTGATATGATAGTGTGTTTTACATGCAGTGGAGGAACAGGAGCGAGAGCCGAGAATGCAAAAGGAAGTAAATAGAATTGTGCAAAGGTTTTGTAAACAGAATAGAAGTGAAAATGTGGGATTGTGATGGGAGACATGAATTGTCACATTGGTGTGGTTAGGAGAGGAAGTAAATGGAAAATGGCCCAATTGCTGCCTTGAACTTTTGCAGCGGGGAATGAATTTAGAAAATTTTTGAATGTGACCCTGGCTGAAGGAAGAGTGTGACCTGGAGTGGGAAGGGGATGAATCTGCAATTGACTTTATGTTAGTGAACCGGACGGTCTATAGAACGTGTGAGAATTATGTGGGTGGATGAGGAAAGGACAGATCGACGAGCGAGTGACCATAACGTCATGGTAATGGAGTATGATGTTTGAATGAAAAAAGAGTGAACGTGAAAGAGGAGAGGAATGGACGTTGGAAACTTAGAGATGCAGACTGGATTATTTCAGAGAAGTCGGTGAGTAATCAGGACTGGAGCTGGAGAGAATGGTTTGAGGGCTGAGAGAGGTGTGGATGAAGATGAATAGAGATTGTTAAGGAAGCTTAACAAAGTGGCCAGAAGAGAGCTAGGCAGACAAGTAAGAGAGGCAAATGGCAGGAACAAGAAGAGTTGGTGGGAACAATGAGATCGAGCAGAAGTCCAGGAAAGAAAGGAAACAGACAAATAGGAAGTGTAGAGTCTGAGAAAGAATAGGTCCAAACAGTGAAGCTGAAAGAATAGAGTATGAAAGGCATGGGAAGAGTATAAGAGTAAGCAAAAGGAGGTTAAATGCTTGGTGAGGAAGGCACAGAGTGAATTGAGAGAGAAAAGTGGATCAGAGAACTTAGGAAAAAGGTAGGTGAAGGAGTTAGGGAATGGTAAAGTTCTTGAGAGGAGAAGAGAGTAATCCATACCAGGAAAATGTAGAAGGACTAGTGGTGAATGGCAGGTCACTAAGGGAGAAAAAAGGAAATGGCCCGAGCTTTATAAGACTTCTGGAAAGATATTGGAGGTGTGAATGAGCCTGATATGTTGACTTAGGGACGTCCACCTTAGGGAGAAAAATAGAAGGAAATGAATGGATGAAGAAATTAGAATGGATGAGATTGAAGGGTATGTAAGAAAACTGAAAAAATGGAAAGGCCCCTTGAAATGGACGGTTCCCGATGAAGTGTATAGAGAGGAGGTGATGGGAGTAATTTAGGGAATGCATGAGTTTGTTTTGGACTATAGTGGAGAGAGGACAAAGGGTGCCTGCTGGCCTGGAATGACAGTAGAGTGACCCTCATACATAAGGGAGGACACAAGAGTAAGGAAGGAGATTAAAAATTACAGGCCGAATAGCGGTATGTGACACGGTATTTAAGATTTTCTGTTGGTTACTGAATGAAGACTAGTGAAGTTGTGGAAAGAAATAAGGTGATGGTGAAGACAGAATGGATTCAGAAAAGACAGGAGAGGTGAGGACAATATGTTTTGTAAGTGGGAATGAAGTGATTGAGAGAACAAGGAAGGAGGGAAGAAAGAAACTCTAAAGCCTTTCTAGATATTGAGAAAGCGTATGACAGAGGTGGTAGGCGAATGCTATGTAAGGTATTGGAGAGACGATTGGCATGAGTGAGAAGGTTGTTAAAATAATAAACAGTATGTATGAGGACCACAGGCCAAATTTCAGTATGAAAGGTGACCTCGAGACTCTGGAATGTGTGATAGTAAGAGAGTGTAAGGACAGGGCTGTGTCCTTTCTCCCTCTACTTTTTGGTTTTATATGTGGGAAAGGGCAGTGAAGAGTGAAGCGTCACAGGTCTGGGTGTGAAAATTGGAGATGAAGTGATGGAGTGTACTGATGTAATGCAGATGATGTGGTGATCCTTAGTGGAAAACCACATGAGCTACAAGAGATGCTGAAAGCTGTGACTGAGTCTGGAAGGGACCTTCAACGTTAGGCTCATTTAAGGAGAAGATTCAAGTGTTTGGTGGTGAATGGGGGTGACTCTGATGAAGACCGGATTTGGATGGGTGGGTGGGAAGCGAAATAAAGAGAACGAAGAGTACAAGTATCCTGGGTATTTTGGTTTGGGATGATAGAAAGGCTGTGAGAAAAACTAAACATAGAGGATAGCCTAGAGCCAACCAGTGGGTTGGAAGCTTAGGCAGTGTGGCAAGATGTCGGGCCAAGTAGGAAGTGGTGAGAGGACTATGGACAGGTGTGGTGTCCTAACATTATGTATGGCCTGGAACAATGGTGTGGTCCGTAGGAAGGAGTTGGACAGATTGGAAGTAACACAGAACAAAGCAGGCAGAATAAGCATTAGGACCGACTAGTATGTGGCAGTGGAAGCGATTAGAGGGACATGGGATGGAGCAACGTTTTCAGAGAGAGGATAGCAAAGGCAGGACTGAGGTACAGAGCTAGACTGCAACGAATGGATGAACAGCAAATGGGCTAAGCAAGGTTTGGGACTGGAATTATGTATGGGAAGTGGATTAAAGACTCAGTAAAAGTGGAAAGGAATGACAGGTGAACTGGGCAATGTTTGTACAAAGATAGTGGTGAGACATGGGAGTATGGCTGTAATGCAAAAAGGAATAATAGGGAGTGGAAGAGAAAAGGAAAGAAGAATGGCTGAGGGTAAGATTGTAAAATCACACTGGAATAGGTACAGGAGAAAGAAAAACCCACCACGGTATGAAGGTTTCTATGATGTGCTATGGAGGGGACCTACTCTTCAGAGCCAGGACAAAGTCGCTGGAGGAAATAGTCGTTGTACAGATGGAGAATGATGCAACAGTGTGTGAGATGTGTGTGACAGGAGTGGATGAAAACCGTGGAGCCAACTTGATGCTTGGAATGTGAGGTATGAGTATGTCAGAACAAAGATGTTGGAGGTAGTGGTAGGAGAGGTCGGAGTGGAAGAATGGGCGAGAGATGAGAGACGGAGAGTGGAATGGAGTACCTGCTGGGGTTGTGTGCTGAGTGGAGGAGTGACAGTCGTGTGATTGAGAGTGTAAAAGAATTCTTGGAGAACTCTTGGAGGGCACGTAGGAGAGAGCATGAGAGGCAGGGGGCCCCTCAGTGATGGGGGACCCCGTATGAATGTGATGCAGAGAGAGGAAGGAGGGGAAAAAGAAATCCCTAGTTTTGCTTCCCCCTTTTGCTTCTCTCCCAACAGATTACGTGTGTGGGAGAACGCCGGACCCAAGGCTTCACTGACAGCATCTGCTGGGTGACTCCCAAATCAAGATCAAGATCAATCAAGATCAAGACGCGCTCAGTGACAGACAAGAAAATGGCGGCGGCCGGACGGAGCTTATTTCACCATTATTACGACCCTGGGTGAGTGTTGACGGCTATTTACTACCATATTATTGACTCTTATGATCTGGTGCATAAGTGTGGTGGGTAGTATCTCTGTATTAAAGGCTGGGAGGACGGGAGTGTGTGTGTGTTTTGCCGTGACAGAAATTGGCATAGCGACATGACAGTATGATAGGTGGCATGGACAGGTGTGCGTGACAGTATGACATGTGTGGAGGGTTTATGACAGCTCACGGTATTAATGGACGAGGACTTCGCGGTAACACTCCTTATTCTAATGCTAAAAATGGACGAGGACTGCGCGGTTATTTTCTGAGACACTACTAATTTGTCCTGGCCTTAACCATTGAATTAACCATTAGCCATTAGTATTCTAGGCTATTAGAGGAGGAATAACCGCGCTAAGTCCTTATGGGAGTCTGGGTTAGGTATTGCCGTAACATATTTTCTTTATAAAATCTATTTTCACGCATTTTTCCTCTAATTAAGCGTTTATGTCAGGATTTTAGTTTTGTCTTTCATTTAAATGTTCTTTGTGTTATATTGTATCTATTTATACGTATTCGAAGTTATTTTGGTCATTTATGGAAGAAAAAAAATATTTAGCCATTAGTGACACCGACTATTTAGTGTTTATTTATTGATAATTCTTTTTCTACACCAAAGTTAGGGTGATTTATGTGTGTTTTGATCTATTCTGATTTCCCGGCATGGGTTTAGGCATCAAGCATAGGCCTGGGGGGGATATTTATGTGTGTTTTGATCTATTCTGATTTCTCGGCATGGTTTTAGGCATGAAGCATAGGCCTGGGGGGGATATTTATTGTGGTTTTGATCTATTCTGATTTCCCGGCATGGGTTTAGGCATCAAGCATAGGCCTGGGGGGATATTTATGTGTGTTTTGATCTATTCTGATTTCCCGGCATGGTTTTAGGCATGAAGCATAGGCCTGGGGGGGATATTTATGTGTGTTTTGATCTATTCTGATTTCCCGGCATGGGTTTAGGCATGAAGCATAGGCCTGGGGGGGATATTTATGTGTGTTTTGATCTATTCTGATTCCCGGCATGGGTTTAGGCAGAAACATAGGCCTGGGGGGGATATTATGTGTGTTTTGATCTATTTGATTTCTCGGCATGGGTTTAGGCTGAAGCATAGCCTGGGGGGGATATTGCGTTGTTTATTTTTTTCTAGCAGTTTGTGTTTTTGTTTATATTTTTTAGCGGCCTTGTTCTTGCTTGTAATTGTGCTGCAGGGCTGTGTGTGCGGCCTTGGCTGTTCACACACACTCTTTGTATTGGTGTGTGTCTGGGTGACGGGTTTTTCATGGCATTGGGCAAGGAATGCGGCTGACGTATTGGGTGTAAATGTTACGTTAACGAGAATACAAAACCAAATCGGCTTTTTTGTTTCTACGCCAAGCTACGATCTGTTTGCTGTTTTTAGGATACATACTTCACATAGGATTGTCAAGGTTCCATTTTTTAAGCTCGTTAAAAGTCTTTTTTGTTGGGAATATTGCGCTTAAAAACCCTCANGTGAAATGTTCCATGTTCTACTTGAATGACTACTCTACCTTCAATGTTTCCACCATGTTTGAGCAAGGCTGGGAACCCTGGTGGCCAATGTTACCTGTGTGACGTCCTCTGCCGCGCATGCGCAGTGGCGGGTGTAGCTACTGAGATCAAGGTAGCTTGTAGAACATGTCATTGTGGAATGCAACAAGTATAGGAGTCAGAGGGAAAAGCTTATAGCGTCAATAGTAATAGTCCTAGGCAGAGAGGAGTGGGACAGGAGACTAGAGCAGAAAGACGGGGCCCTGTGTACGGTGTTAGGGCTGTATGGGGACAGAAAGGAAACTGAAAGTATTGTAAACCTCACCAAAGTGTTCCTAACGCAGTGTTGGGAGATCAGAACACAAAATAGACAATGAATTAGGATGATAATCAAAGGATTGAAAACTGATCAAAATGTCTTTCCCAGGTGAAATAAACAGGGGAAGAGTTAACAAGTTTTGTTAACGATGGAGACGAAGTGGAAGAGGACCTATGAAGCGATACTAAGCGACTAAGGTCACAAGAAGAAGAAGAAGAAGAGACGCGCTCAGTGACAGACAAGAAAATGGCGGCGGGCGACCGGAGCTTATTTCACCATTATTACGACCCTGGGTGAGTGTTGACGGCTATTTACTACCATATTATTGACTCTTATGATCTGGTGCATAAGTGTGGTGGGTAGAATGTCTGTATTAAAGGCTGGGAGGACGGGAGTGTGTGTGTGTTTTGCCGTGACAGAAATTGGCATAGCGACATGACAGTATGATGGGTGGCATGGACAGGTGTGCGTGACAGTATGACAGGTGTGGAGGGTTTATGACAGCTCACGGTATTAATGGACGAGGACTTCGCGGTAACACTCCTTATTCTAATGCTAAAAATGGACGAGGACTGCGCGGTTATTTTCTGAGACACTACTAATTTGTCCTGGCCTTAACCATTGAATTAACCATTAGCCATTAGTATTCTAGCCTATTAGAGGAGGAATAACCGCGCTAAGTCCTTATTGGGTTAAGGGTTAGGTATTGCCGTAGCATATTTTCTTTATAAAATCTATTTTCACGCATTTTTCCTCTAATTAAGCGTTTATGTCAGGATTTTAGTTTTGTCTTCCATTTAAATGTTCTTTGTGTTATATTGTATCTATTTATACGTATCCGAAGTTATTTTGGTCATTTATGGAAGAAAAAAAATATTTAGCCATTAGTGACACCGAATATTTAGTGTTTATTTATTGATAATTCTTTATCTACACCAAAGTAAGTAAGGGTGATTTATGTGTGTTTTGATCCATTCTGATTTCTCGGCATGGTTTTAGGCATGAAGCATAGGCCTGGGGGGGATATTGCGTTTTATTATTTTTTTCTAGCCAGTCCGTGTTTTTGTTTATATTTTTTAGCGGCCTTGTTCTTGCTTGTAATTGTGCTGCCAGGCTGTGTGTGCGGCCTTGGCTGTTCACACACACTCTTCGTATTGGTGTGTGTCTGGGTGACGGGTTTTTCATGGCATTGGGCAAGGAATGCGGCTGACGTATTGGGTGTAAATGTTACGTTAACGAGAATACAAAACCAAATCGGCTTTTTTGTTTCTACGCCAAGCTACGATCTGTTACTGTTTTTAAGATACATACTTCACATAGTGATTGGCTCATAGGTTTCCCTATTTTTTAAAGCCTTCGTTTAAAAGTCGATTTTTGTTTGGGGAAATATTACGCTTGAGAACTCAATTGTTGACACCCAATACTTTATTAATTCATGGTTATTTTATTGTTTTTTTAGGGTGTACGTGTCCTGTATATCGTCATTATACATATTCCGTGGTAATTCCCCCATCATTTTGCCTGTATAATGTGTTTCATGAAGGGTGAAAGCTTGTGTTTTGATGCGCGGCCAGCTGGGCCGTGACGTCACAGGCGAGGGCGTGACGTCACTGTGTTGTGATTGGCTCAAGTGACTCAAAGAAGCGGCGGGGGTTTTGCCAACAGTGTTTTCTCATTATTAACCTTAAATGACGGGATTATCGACCCCATGGAAGGCTGATGAAGCGTAAATAAGGTGACTAGTGAAGCACGGTCGTGAAAACAGCCAAGAAAAAGGTAGCCTCTACCATCAACTACTATCTATAATCAACTACTATCTATAAAGGTACCCAGCACACGAGCCCCAGATACAGACCCATAGCTTTACCGTAGACAACACTATAGTCGCCACCTCCACTAATGTCGCCAGGTGCCATATATTACGCATTATAGCATCACTACTGATGTGTCTGTGTCACTGAAGATGATGCACAGTAGTTTATACCATGACTGTAATCTACCCTGTTTCAGCGTAATATTATGCTTTGTATCTGCAAGTATAGACGGGTTCAAATTTCACTACTCTGTTTTTTCTTCGGGCGACGACTCAAAACGACAAAGAGTCGATTCAAACTGTCAATGCTTAGATATATAAAGGAAATAGGGAGAAACTGGTTCACAACTAGGGTGGTAAATGATTGGAATGGACTTTAAACTGACATAGGGAGAAACTGGTTCACTAATAGGGTGGTAAATGACTGGAATGGACTCAGTCGTGGGGTAGTTAGTGCGGAGTCAATAGGGAGCTTTAAAAGGAGGCTGGATAATTTCATGGATGGGGATGAAAGGTGGATGTAGAGTGTAATATACTATGTATAGTTAGAATACAGAATGATTACCACTATGCCTAGTAATGTATTGGTTCCTGTGCTGTGCAGTATCCTCTCCTCTCCTCGTTGGATGATGGCTGAGTCCCCTCTCCGTTCCTTAACTTCCCAAGGTTTGGGATCATATCTCGTGGGGAGCTTATCGTGTTTATGTTGTTTCAGGAACACTTTATCTATTGTTTACTATTGTTAACTTCCATATTATCATCCATAAAATATTATATTTTCAAAATGGCCTGACCAGTCCCTTGCTATGTTATTATGTATTATAGCTTTCAGGTCCTATAAAAGCTTCGGCTTATTGGACCTGGCTTTATCACTATATGTAATATGTTCATATGGACAAAACTACATGGCCAAATAAATATATCAATATCAATAAATATATCAATATCTCCTGGCATTATCTGGGTTGGCTTGGCTCTGTTTTTGGTATCTGTTCCAAGCTTCAGTTTGTATTTCTCCATCTGATCCTTTTGCCGTGCAGCCTCCCGATTCTGATTCTCTTCGCTGTGTTGCAGTTGTGGTAGCTTCACTTTTAGATCTCTACCCATAAGATGCTTGGCTGGAGTCTCTCCTGTCATAGTATGGGGGGTGCTCCTGTAGGGCAGTAACAACTTGTCCAGGTGCCGTCTCCAGTCTTTCGCTTCTGTGTTCAGAGCTCGGATGGCTTTCAACACGGTTGCAAAGAATCTTTCAACTTCTCCGTTAGCTTGAGGGTGATGAGGTGTAACCTTCCGATGTTGCATTCCCCATTCATCGCAAAACCGGCTGAATTCTTTGGCTCTGAACTGCGGTCCGTTGTCTGATACAATAACTGCGGGGACGCCACGTGTACAAAGACGTCTCTCTAGAATGGTGGTAACCGTGTTCGTATCGGTGGATTTGACTATGAAAGCTTCGGGCCATCTGGAGCCTGCATCAATTATTCCAATTATGTAGTCTCCACTCGGGAATGGTCCACAGATATCAATGTGGATCACTTCCCAAGGCCCCTTCGTCATTGCCATGTTCACAGGATTGGCTTGTTTTCTTGGGTCCAGACTAGCACGTGGTATGCAGCGTTTTACGGTTTATTCCACATCTTTGTCCATGTTGGGCCACCACACCTTGGCCCAGAGCAGTGCTTTTGTTTGTACCATTCCCATGTGCGTCTCGTGCGCCAGTTGCACCGTGCGCTGTTGTAAGTTTCTGGGGATGACAATTCTGGATTCGCGCACTACCACACCACGTTTTGTTGTCAGTTCGCTCCTTACATGTTTGAACGGTTCCGTCACCTTGTTGGTCCAATCGTTAGTTTGGATCGCTTCCTCTATCGCCCTAAGGGTCGGATCTTGTTTGGATTCTTCCACTATTTCTGATAGAGGCAGGGCTTTTGGAACGCTGTTGGCCACACTGTGGTTAATAGATCCTTGCGCTAGCTTTTCTTCAGCTGAAACCTTCCCGTGATACTTCAGAGGTTGTCTTGACAGTATGTCAGCGGGATTTTCACTTCCTTTGATGTGTTGTACGGTGTAATCATACTGGTGCATGCGTAGGATCCATCGTAGTACGCGTGGGGACGGCTTGCCCTTGGGATTGAAAATGGTTGTCAGTGCTTGATGGTCGGTCATGATGACAAATTCTTTCCCATACAGATAAAGGTGGAACTTTTCACATGCCCATACTATGGCTAGCGCTTCCTTTTCCAATTGACAATACCGGCGTTCGACATTCGTCAGGGTCCTGGAGGCGTAACTGACGGGCTTGAGTGCGCCTTGGTGGCTTTGGCAGAGGATGGCCCTCAGTCCCACTGGACTGGCGTCCACAATGAGCGACGTTTGCAGTTGTGGGTCGAAGTGTAGGAGTGCTTCGCTATGTATGACAGAGTCTTTCAGCTGTTTGAAACACTTCTCCTCTGTCCATCTCCACTTTTTGTTCGCTCTAGTCAAGTTCTTCAGAGGTTCGCTGAGTGTTGGGAGTCGTGGAATGAATCTGGGTTAGGTAATTGATCAGACCCAGGAAGCCGGGGACTTCCTGGACCGTCTCTGGGCGTACAAAGTTTCTGACTGCCTCGATTTTTGAGTCTGTAGGTTTGATACCCTTATCGGACACCATGAAGCCATGGAATTCAACTTCATCCCTGTGGAACACGCTCTTGTGTTGAGCTATAGTCAGGTTGTTGTTTTTCAATGTCTGTAGTACTGCTTCTAGGGCTTTGTCATGTTCTTCGGTGTCCTCACCCCAGATGAGGATGTCGTCCGCACCGTTCCGGCAGTTGGGACATTTCTGGATGATCTGTTGTAGTAGACGTTGCCCTTCCTCTGCTGCTGAAGTTATGCCCATGACCAACACTTTGTATCTGTAGATACCAGAGTCGCATGAGAATGCTGTGATGTGTCTTGATTCAGGGGTCAACTCTATTTGATGGTAGTATGAGTTGAGATCCACCTTGGAAAACTTTGTTGCCCCGTCACCTCACTGAGTAGTTGTTCCACCGTCGGCATGGGAGGGTGTGTGCGTTTCACTGCTTTGTTTGCAATCCAGAGGTCGGCACATATTCTGATGTCTCCATTTGGTTTTGGTGCTGTCACCAATGGAGAGACCCACGGTGTCGGGCCCTCCACCCTCTCCATGATGTCCTTGTCCAACATGTCCTGGATTTTCTGTTCCACTGCTCTTCGTAGGTGGCATGGCACTCGGCGGGGTGGTTGTGCCACAGGTTGGATGCTGTCGTGGATCTTGAGTTTGAGTTGGAAGTTTTTCATTGTTCCTAACCATCAAGGGCTGGTAGATTGCCATCCAGTATTTCCTTTGTTGACGGTGGGATTCCCTTGACACTCACAGTCTTGGCCTGTTGGACTGTCAGGAAGCCTAGTTCTGTACTGGCCCGTTGACCCAAGATGTGACCTCCTTGACCTGCTTTTGTAACCAACATTTTGTGTGCAATCCTTGGTGATCCATTAGTCAATGGTGCAAAGAATTCCCCTTTCGGTGGTATGGGAATGTCTCCATAAGCTTTTAGTTCCATCTTCGTCTGTTTGAGTACAATGTTGGGACGCAGCTGGTGACCCGGTCGAAAGTGTCGCCATCCAGAAGGTTGACATTTGCACCTGAATCGATCAGCATTTTAATGGGGATGTCGTCTATCAGGACTTGTTCTTCCAAGGAAGCGTTGAATTTCACCCTGAATACATAGGAGTCGCTGTCTGTGTTGCTGGAGTGTTTTGACGACACGTGTTGCACGTGATCACCGTCGTCGGACGAGTTATCTTCCTTCGAGAAGTTGACCTTTTCCTTCCGACTGTAACGTTTCTTCATACAGGCTGTTGTGAAATGGTTCATGACTCCACCCACAGTGGTTACATTTTCTCCCATATGCCGGGCATTTTTTGTGACCGTGTATGTGATCCAAGCCATTGCATCCCAAACATTTCATTGTTTGTCTACGTGCCCTGTCATTCTTCTTGTTGTCTCCTATTTTTCTCCCAGGTGTTTCTTTGTTGTTGCTTGTATTTGGTAGTGACCTTGTGGACATTGGTGCCTTCTTCCTCGTGTTTTTCCATCTGACTTGCTGGAGCCTCTGCTGCTTCATATGTATAAGCTAGTTGAAGGGCTTTCTGCACTGTCATGTCTGATTCTTTCAGGTAGGTTCGTCTCATTTTGTTGGAAGTACATTTCTCCGTCAGCTGGTCGATGATGGCTTTGTCCAGGTTATACAATAAACCCTTCATGTTCGCGGGGGTTAGGGAACAGAGACACCCGCGATTAGCGTAAATCCGCGAGCATGACATTAGTCATTCATTTACCCATTTTTTTTTTTTTTTTTTACATCACAAAGGACATGCCAAGGGCACAACAAAAATGGGTAACACAAAGCCCGCTTAGTTGGCAGTCCCTATAAAGAAGACAGTCAGAGAATAAAATAAAAACAGAGGGGTGAGCCAATTTAGTTCGGGAGGTGTCTTGTTACTCTTCTTTTGAAAAGATTTAAGTCATAGGAAAGTGGAAAAATAGAAACAGGAAGAGAGTTCCAGAGTTTACCAGTGAAAGGGATGAATGAGCAAAGATACTGATTAACTCTTGCATTAGGAAGATGGACAGAATAGGGATGAGAATGAGTAGAAAGTCTTGTGCAGCGAGGCCGCGGGAGTGGGGGAGGCATGCAGTTAGCAAGTTCAGAAGAGCAGTGAGCATGAAAGTAACGGTAGAAGAGAGCAAGAGAAGCAACATTGCGGCGGTGATTTAAAGATTGAAGACAGTCAGTCAGAGGAGAGGAGTTGATGAGACGAAAAGCTTTTGACTCAACCCTGTTTAGGAGAGCTGTATGAGTGGATCATCCCCAAACATGTGAGACATACTCCATACATGGGCGGATAAGGCCCCTGTACAGAGCAAGCAATTGGGAGGGAGTAAAAAAAAAAAATAATAATAATAATAATAATAATAATAAATAATAATAATAATAATAATAATAAAAAAAAAAAAAAAAGGGGGGGGGGTTGAAAACCCGCGAGTAATCAAATCCGCGAGCCTTAAGCCCGCGAACATGAAGGGTTTAGTGTACTGGGCGAAGCTGCATTTAGCACCTTGCGTACGCAGGCCAGTTACATAACTGTGTGTTGCCTCGCCAGGCTCCTGTGCAAGCATCGTAAATTTGTGTCGCTCGAATACCTCGTTGGTTTTCTCAACGAAGTAAGCATTTAGTGCCACTTTGGTTGTTGTGTATGTGGGCTCTGTTTGGCCTGTTGGGATCTCCGGTGTCAAAGTCTTGATGACCTCTTTCAGTTTCTTTCCCCCATAGAACCGGAAGAGTGCTAAACACTTAGCGTCTTCGGTTATACTAAAAGCCAGAAACTCCTCCTCGGCATGTTCCATCCAATCAGTCCAGGCCTGTTCTTGGTGGCTGTCATCAAACTCAATCATTGTAACAGTGGGAATTGCATATGCCATCTTGTTGGCCACAACAAGTTTGGTACTCGTCGAAGTTTGTTTGAAGTGGTTTCTAGTAGATCCTCGTCGCCCTTTGCCTGTTCCTCCTGGGGTTTTTGGATACCCTTCTTAATCTTAGAGTTGTATTCCTTACAATACAGGCACCAATATCTGAAACCCAAAGAAACTGACATAAATAACCATCTCCATCATTAATTGTGTCCTATAATCCCTTATACCATAAACTACTCCTAACTCTCAGACAGCACAATTCCCCGCACTGTGTGAAGGCTGGCAGTAGTGTAGTATGTGATGGTCGCGCTGAGTGTATGAAGAGGCAGTGAATGTTTCCCTGCGGGAATATTACAACAGTACTCTTTTCTTTCATCAGAGCCGTGGTGGTGGTGGCCCCGGGGTGGGTGGTGGTGGACAGACCCTGGACAGCAGCAGCAGCAGTATGAAGGATATAAGTGCAGGCAGCACACTCACAAACCAGGCCATTATTACCCTCCTGTCTGTAAGTATGCTGGGTTTTAATGGTTTCTGTATAGGAGCAGTGACCTCCAGGGGTGGGATGGCAGGCCCTGGAGGCTCACTTGAGGGCTGGCCCCTGGGATGGTTGGCCCTTGAGGCACCCTTGAAGGGCTGTGATGGTTGGCCCTGGAGGCACACTTGAGGGCTGTGTAGTTGACCTGGAGGCACCACTTTGAGGGCTGTGATGGTTGGCCCGAGGCACACTTGAGGGCTGTGATGGTTGACCCTCGCCCGTGTTGGCGGCAGGCGGATTGTTATAGTGACGCCTGTGATTAGAGGCTCATGCCGCCCCCCTGTGTCTCCGATGCACTCGCAGTCGAAGGTAAGAGTTATGGGCAGGGCATTGTGGGTGTTCTTAGGCCACTCCACGGTGCAGAAATTATTTGGCTTTCGTCGGGGATCGAACTCTGGTCACCGAGAACCGCACTCTGAGACGCTAACCACTCTGCCGACCGCCTCCTCCTCATGGATTGGGAGCTCATGCCGCCCCCCTGTGTTTCCTCTTTTTGGGAATAATTCCCTGTGTAGTGGTTAGCACGGTGGGCTCACAACCGAGACGTCCCGGGTTCGATCCCCGGGCGGAGCGCAGACAGACCTACGACCTAAGTCCTTCTTTAAAACCCGAGCCCCTGTCCACCCAGCAGTGAAATGGGTACCCGGGTGTTAGCCGGGGGCTTGTGACCCGCCTCCCGGGTGGTTTTTCTCCCCCCCAACACTAACCACTAAGGACGAATTATAAAAATGTTGATTTGGAGACGGGACCATACGAGCTTTTGCTCACGCCCTGTAAAATCAACTAGATGAATACATAAGCATACAAGGTCTAGTTAGGGTCGTTACAGCTGCATATTACCGTGGGGCGCAGGTGGTAATAGTGGCAATAACCG
This sequence comes from Chionoecetes opilio, assembly GCA_016584305.1. Taxonomy (NCBI): domain Eukaryota; kingdom Metazoa; phylum Arthropoda; class Malacostraca; order Decapoda; family Majidae; genus Chionoecetes; species Chionoecetes opilio. The sequence continues at coordinate 30,310 of JACEEZ010016834.1, forward strand.
CGGCACAGTGTCCCGGGGGGCTGGGAAATCCCCGCCAGCCATCCATTCTGTTTCCTCCCGGCCGACTCCCTCTTCTGGAAAACCACTATCTTGAGCCTCACAGCTAGTAGTAGTGGCAGGGCCGGGGGCTGCAAATAATAATAATAATAGATCATAAATATAAAATAATACCATAAAATATAAAATCTAATTGTTTAAATGCCTTCAAAATCCCCCCCGCCAAAAAAAAATAGTCCTTGTCAAAAAAAATTGTGTGTATGTTAATAGATCAAATGTCTGACTATATATTTATTGGTGAGCCTGGCTGTCCTTTATTCCCTTGCCTTGCTTCAGGTGGCAGGCTTGAGGGCGAGGCAGTGGTGGTGGTGGTGGTTGAGGCCCCCGGCTGCCTGCTGTACACCAGAGTGTTCCTGCCATGCCGGGCAACACTGCCTGGACAAACCACACACGAGCATAGACCGCCACACTCGGCTAGCTTTGTGCCGGTAAGGGGACTCTATGTAACCTTCATTTCCATTGTAAGAACAAAATATCCATTGTTATTTTGGGTACCAGTAGATGATTATTTTTAACCCCTTGAGACCCCATTAATGTAATTTCCCAATTGTAATTTTGGGTTACCATGTAGGATTATTTTTTAACCCCTTGGAGACCCGGAATGTAATTTCCGTTGTAATTATGGGTACCATGTGTAAGGATTATTTTAACCCCTTGAGACCCAGAATGTAATTTCCATTGTAATTTGGGTACCATTAGAGGATTATTTTAACCCCTTGAGACCCAGAAAGTAATTTCCATTGTAATTTGGGTACCATTAGAGAATTATTTTAAACCCTTGAGACCCAGAACGTAATTTTCATTGTAATTTGGGTACCATTAGACAATTTTTAGTGACTATAAGCAATATTTTATAGCTATGACCTGTTTAGTATCCTTGTCCACTAACTAGTATGGTATATTCGTCACTTTTTCGTAATTTTTATGGCTAACAACATGCAATTTTTTTTATAGCAAAATAAAGATCTGGGCGTGAAGGGGTTAAAACTACATACAGGGAGGTCCCGTTATACCAGCATTCGATGATACCAGAATCCGATGATACGAGATGTGTAAATTAGGGTCTATTTTCAATATACGAGATCGAAAATCCAATGCTACGACATTCAAACTCGACATCCAAGCTTGCTTCGCTCGCTTGGACAAAAGTATGATAATTCTGGTGGCTCGGTATGACAATGTGGCCTACAAAATTCACACCCTAGGACAATGTACAATGATTCAGATGTGCCGGCAGAGAGGAGTTTGTGGGCAGTGGAAGAGTCTGCGCACCCCTCCCTTGTCCATTACCTACCCTGCCCTCTCCAGTGTAGTGTATCACGCGGCGTCTCCAAGAGTACATACAACGCCTTTGTTGCTTGTATATAGTATTGTGCCTTGTGAGTCCATTGTAGTGATTTGCTGGTTTACTTAATGTGCTTATTGTGACTTATTTGTGCTGTGTCCTACTGTGCTGTCACACTCTTAATTCACTGTGGTGGTGTGGTGGTGTGGTGGTGTGGTGGTGTGGGTAGAGAGCCCTATAATTTGAGAGTTTTGAGAGTTTGTTGTTTTGCTAGAGTTTTATTTTCGCTTGAAAAACTGTTTTTTTTTTTTTTTGTTTTTTTTTTTTTTAATTGATGGGGTCCTGGAACTAACCTATTTTTTACCATTAGTTATGTGTTTGGTTGTTATACCAGATTTTGCTTTACGAGTATGCCCGGGGGCACCTAACTGCTCGTATCTTCGAGACCTCCTGTATATACATTCTCATTCAATTTTGTCTCCAAGCTCGTCATGCCCCTTAAAATGATGGCCTCTGTTTTACCTGATACTTATGGTTAACTATGATACAATCCAGCTGGCCATTTAGGAAGAAGCATAGTATTCCCTTCCTCCTGGCACCAACTATCATTCAGTAAGCGCAAGGGGGATGATTTCTCACCGGGGGGGGGGGGGGGACGTTAAAAACACCAGGTGTACTGCACGTGGCCGTTCACCCAGACTCTTACTCCCCCAGCCAGGGACGGCAGCCACTGGTGCTTGAGTCAGGTGATACCTGGATGGCCTGGATGAGGAGCAGGGCAGCCGGGTGGATGAGGTGGATGCGGGGTGTATGGTGTCAGACCCTTCATCCGATCTCCGCCCTTTCTTCACACAGATGCTACAACACCAAGAGTGTCCTCCACCATGGTAGGGAAAGCAGTGGTTATTCCTCCTCTCCCTCCCTCCCTCCTCTCTGTTCTTCTAAGGTTATCCTCGCTCCTCCTCCTCCTCCTCCTCCTCCTCCCTCTTCTTCTTATTCTTGCTACAAAACACTTAAGAGTGCTCCACCATGTAGGGAAGCAGGGTTAATTCCTCCTCCTCCTCTCCTCCTCCTCCTCTGTTCTTCCTAAGTTATCCTCCTCCTCCTCCTCCTCCTCCTCCTCCTCCTCCTCCTCCCGCCTCCTCCTCCTCTTCTTATTCCTTGCTACAACACTTAAGAGGTGTCTCCACCATGGTAGGGAAGCAAGGGTTATTCCTCCTCCTCCTCCTCTGTTCTTTCCTAAGTTTATCCTCCTCCTCTCCTCCTCCCCTCTCCTCCTCCTCCTCCTCCTCCTCCTCCTCCTCCTCCTCCTCCTCTTCTTCTTCTGCTACACACTTAAGAAGTGTCTCCACCTGGTAGGGAAAGCAAGGGTTTATTCCTCATCCTCCTCCTCCTCCTCCTCTGTTCTTCCTAAGTTTATCCTCCTCCTCCTTCCTCCTCCTCCTCCTCGTTTTTATTCTTGCTAACAACACTTAAGAGCGTACCACCATGGTAGGGGAAGCAAGGGTTACTCCTCCTCCTCTCCTCCTCCTCCCTCCTCCTACCTCCTGCCTCCTCCTCCTTCCTCCTCCTCCTCCTCTCCTCCTCCTTCCTCTTGTTTCTTCCTATGTTATCCTCCTCCTCCTAGTCTTCTTCTACCTTCCCCTTCTAGACAACTATAGGGAGTATTGTCAATTTCCTTTCATGGTAAGTCGGATTTATTTCTACAGTACTTAGGTATATTTTAATTTTTTCTTGATTTTTTTTTATTATTTTATATTTCTTGATTTAATTATTCTTTAGACACGTGTCATCAATTATTATATTGTCTTCTGCTATTACTATTCTTTGTATTATAATCCCATCAAGTCACTTTATTCTCCTCCTCTCCTCCTCCTCCTCCCCTCCTCCTCCTCCTCCCCTCCTCCTACCTCCTCCTCCTCCTCCATCTCTTCCTTCTTACATGTGTGTTTTCCTCCTTTTTCCTTATTATATCATATCCATCATCATCGTCTGCATTACCATTCTTGACCTAAATGACTACTTCACGTTCAATATTTGATTATCATGTATGTTTAATTCCTCCTTGTAAATACATACATTACATACATAGGGGGAAAACCTTGGGGTCATCACAAACTGACGCCAGGCTCGTGGTCCACAGGACGCAAAGCTGCTACACACTCCATTTTCATGAAATCTTGAGGGGTGAACATTTTCATCACCCAAAATATGCAGGTGTACCCCTTGGATTTTTTTGAATTTTGATGAAAAATCAGGTTTTCTTTATAAAATAACTCAAAACCTATGAGTCGGGAGGGCAAGAACTTTAGGCTAAGTTGTGATGGAGCAGCCAAGACCTTTCTAATGAGCTGTTTGGAATAAATGGTGGCATCAAAGTAAGGGAACATAATGACAGTTTTTGTTTTGTTTTTTTTTCACAAAATATTAATTTATTCTCACAACGTATAACCAGACAATGAATCTGATCACTGCATAGGATAGCAATGACAAGTCACAACACTTTTGCATCTGCATCTTTCCTCCCAGGACTGATAGTTTAGCACAGTAAAATGGCAATAAGGGTTACACAACAATCTCGGGTCATTTTTTGCCCACCCCTGGCCGGCAAGATTATTTTTGGTCACAGATCCGAAAACTTGTCATGAATGGCAAAAATGACATGACACTCAGCTTGCTCAAGAGACGGCGTTCTTTTCTCTGTCTGCTCAACTGTTTGGGAATCCATTTTTTTTCTTCATTTATTAACCTTAATCTACATACACCAAAACTACACCTCTATTTCCTCCATTGAACCCCGTCCAGAACACCAATCCCCTGTGTGGTCATGACCTTTGGTGGTGTTACAGCGTTATGGAGGCACGTGCAGGGCCTCTTGTAGCTGCCGGTTTTATAATATTGATAATTTATTATTATTTATTTTCTTCCAATGTTGTTATGGTCCTTTGTGTTTCTCCCACAAGCTGGAGGAGGCCGCCGGCCCTGGCCACCCTGGCCACCCTGTACAGGCCTGGCCACCCTTGCTTGTGGACGAGGGTGGTGAGGATCAGCAAGAGGTAGTATGGGTGCCTGATCACTTTTGAACACCAAATAAAGCTCACACCATTTCCTAAAACCATTTCCTATGGTACATGGTATGTTCCCATACCAGTACCTTATACCATGTACCATACCAATGTACCATGTTCTAAGGTTGATTCCACAGTGTCTGGGGCCTTTAAAGTAATCGTTTCAGACACAATTTTTTCTTTGCATAATTATGTTAATGTACATTCAAAATACTACTGCACAAAAATAACTTAATTTCCCACGCCTCATTTCCCTAAAAAACATGACTTGTAAAAAGCCCTGGAAAAACCACCGCCGTTCACGAAGCTATTGTTTGACACTCCAATAGTGGCTGTATGTTGCCTGCATTGAAATCAGGGATCATGAGAAGGCTCTGCACCTGACTTTAAGAAAGACAATACACCTTTTGAGGAGTCGGGCGGGAAGGGGCGTAAGGCACAATACTCTCCTGTAATGCACACTGACCTTCTCCTGTAAGGCCAATGACCTCCTCCGGTAAGGCACAATGACCTCCTGTAAGGCACAATGACCTGTCTCCCTGTAAGGCACATGACCTTCTCCTGTAAAGACACAATGACCTCCTCCTGTAAGGCCAATGACCTCCTCCTTAAGGCACAATGACCTCCTGTAGAGGCACAATGACCTTCTCCTGTAAGCCAATGACCTTCTCCTGTAAGGCACAAGGACTCCTCCTGTAAGGCACAATGACCTTCTCCTGTAGGCACAATGACCTCCTGTAAGGCACAATGAACTTCTCCTGTAAGGCAACAATGACCTTCTCCTGTAAGGTCACAATGACCTCTCCTGTAAGGCACAATGACCTTCTCCTGAAGGCCAATCAAATGACCTTCTCCTGTAAGGCACAATGAACCTCCTGTAAGGCACAATGACCTTCTCCTGTAAGCACAATGACCTCCTGTAAGGCAACAATGAACCTTCTCCTGTAAAGGCACAATTACCTCCTGTAAGGCACAATGACCTTCCCTCCTGTAACACAATGACCCTTCCTCCTGTAAGGCACAGAACCTTCTCCTGTAAGGGCACAATGACCTCCTTAAGGCACAATGACCTTCTCCTGTAAGGCACAATGACCTCTCCTGTACGGCACAATACCTTCTCCTTTACAGGCACAATGACCTTCTCCTTTAAGGCACAATGAACTCCTTTAAGGCACAATGACCTTCTACTGTAAGGCACAATGACCTCCTGTAAGGCACAATGACCTTCCCTCCTGTAAGTCACAATGACCTTCTCCTGTAAGGGGGCACAATGACCTTCTCCTGTAAAGGCACAATGACCTTCTTCCTGTAAGGCACATGACCTTCTCCTGTAAGGCAACCAATGACCTTCCCTGTAAGGCACAAGACCTTTCTCCTGTGGCAAAATGACCTTCTCCTTTAAGGCACCATGACCTTCTCCTTTAGGCACAATGACCTTCTCCTGGGTAAGGCACAATGACCTTCTCCTGTAAGGCACAATGACCTCTTCCTGTAAGGCACAATGAACCTCCTCCTGAGGCACAATGCCCTCCTCCTGTAAGGCCCTGACCTTCTCCGTAAGGTCACAATGACCTTCTCACTGTACGGCACAATGACCTTCTCCTGAGGCCATGAAGATCACACTTCCAGAACAAACAGAATGGTAATGTAGTATTATTAGACACCACAATTATCAGATCACTTCATTGTTTCTCGTATCAAAAAACTCGTAGAATTTTCATTTTTATAAAGCTCATTTTCTGAGGCATTCCAGTAACCAGCCTCGGAAGGAAGTAAAAAATATGTTTCCGTAAAAAAACAATTTATTTTGTGAAGAAATTCTACCCTTGTTGAATAGTCATTGCAACACTTGCACAGTGTCATTCACGGATTCTTCTTTCTGTTTGAACGTCAGAATTTCGCAGTAGTGTCCTTATGAGGTGAGACGGCCGATGATACGCCTCCACCTATCTCTATCCCTTGCCTCAACCACCTCCTATAGCTGCCAGATCCTCTTCCACCCACTGCCTCCTTGGCCTGCCCGGTGGACGGCGACCTGGCATTTCCACTCCAACAGCTCTCCCCAATGCCTCACCACCTTCTCTCCTCTTCACGTGCCAAACCACCTCCAGCTCTTACTCTCACTGACACTTCCCTCTTAACCAGCTCTCCCCAATGCCTCACCAACCTTCTCTCCTCTTCACTGGTCCAACCACCTCCATCGCCTTCCTCTCCACCTGGCCGTCCACTCTAACAGCTCTCCCCAATGCCTCACCACCTCTCCTCTTCACGTGCCCAAACCACCTCCATCGCCCTTACTCTCACACTGTAACTCAGCTCCTTCCTGCACATCTTCTTGCCAACCCCTCTTCCACCTGAGAAATATAAGGATGTCATTTTAAGCTGCCGAGAAAATGTCCACGTGTGTGTGTGTATGTGTAATAAAGGATAATGAATGTGATCAGGTTTCATGAATGCTGGAGTTTATCATGAAGAGTATATTGTTGTTCTGTGAGCTGCTATGCATGTATAGTCTCACTCCTCTATTATAAGTTGGTCTCTTTCCCTCCCTCCCCAGGCGTGCAGGGTGAAGGCAGGATGCGAGGACCCATCAAAGAAACCATCATCCTTCCTCTACAAGTTTGCCGTGGTTCCTGCCCTAGTCTTACGGCTTCAACGTGAACAGGCCCTCGCCGGCCTGCCGAAGCTGTCATGTCGCCGGGCCAGGCAGAAGGCACAAGGAGCTGGAGAAGATGAACCTGAGTAACAGGCTTTTGCGAGGTGCGACTGTCTGTGGGCGAGCCTGGCGTGCTTGAGGACAGCCGTGACGATACTTTGAAAGTCCTTGCGCATGGAGTGAGGCTGATGAATGGTGTGATGGTAAGGCAGTTAATTTAAGTGTAGGAATTTACATGTCCATTAGTAGTTAGCTGAGGAACCGTTATACTGGATACTTTTGACAGTCCCTAACGCATGAGTGATGGTAAGGCAGTCATATCAAGTGTAGGAATAATACAGGAGTCATTATGAAGTGTAGGAATTATGAATAATGAATAGTATGGATGATGGATGGTAAGGGGGGCAGTTAAGACAGAGTATAGAGGTGATACAGCAGCCCTCGTTACATTCCAATCTAACGCAAGCCAATGAGATTTTATTCTGTGTTCAATTCTATACTCAATTCCATTCTATTCTCATTTCAATCTATGACAGTACTCCTTACAAGTCCCATGTCTGTCTCTCGCAATCTATGACAGTCCACTCCTTACAGTCCCATCTGTCTCTGACGCCTGTTTCTAAGAGCTCTTTAATGGATAGAGGCCCACAGAAGAGTCTCTTGTGGTTTAAATATGTTGATAGTTTTTTTTGGTGGAAAAAAAATGGTGAAGTGATTTTGGAGACTTGTTTAGTGGGATATAAGATTGGAAAAGGTGCAGAATCCTCAGTATTCTTTTGATTCTATGCAGGCATGGTGGTGAAAGTATGGCAGTGTGTGTGTTGACAGTGTGGCCATGTCAAGTAAGGGGCTGCCATGGAGGGGCTGTAGGGGTGAAACACAGCACTCTTAAGGTAGTTAAGAAGTCATATAAAATGGTAGTATCAAATGAAATGGCAAAGGAATTCTCAGTCATTTCCCCTTTTCTGCTTGCTACTCTTTATATATGACACAAACCACCTTAAGCGTGCTGTGGTTTTTACCCCTTCACATTGCAGTCCCCTTACGTGACATGACAAACCTGTCCCACACACACACCACACACACACACCTACTATTGCTTTCACACCACTCTGACTGCCTAGAATCAAAGGAAGATACTGAGATTCCTGACCTTACCATTATTTATATACACACCCACTAATCAACTCGTACATTATATAGAGGTGTAATAGATGTGGTGAGGAGTACTAAAGCAAGCGTCAGAGGTAGACCCACACACTCAACCTGGCTGCTACAACCAAAAACACAGGTTTCTGGTCAATACTCTGCTAGTGGTTGTGGAGGTCAAAAAGAAGTTTGTAGTCATTCATTAAATTTTTTAATTTTTATTCTAGTTGTGTTTTCAAGTAATGGTATAGAGTGAATACATTTATCCACTCTACACATCTCAAGAACAACAAAAATTACACCAGAAATATTTACAATTTTGAACTTCGCACTTTAAAAATAATTTATTTCCACACAAAAACAAAAAAAAAACAGTTTGTGGAGCGTGTGGACGTTAATAACTTTGCTATCATGTAACGGATAGACAAGTGCAGATTGACACGCGTTCCTGGGAAGGGTCTGACAGTGTTATTAGAGGTGGTTCCCTGCTGTCTTCTCTCTTCTGCCAGGAACTACCACGTGCTAGGTCCTTGCAGCTTCCTTATTTTCTTATATTCTCTGTAGACTTTGGATATTCCCGCAAAGTAACAGACATTCTCCTGAAATACCGTTCTTGTGTTGGTTCTCTCTCTTAAGAATGTTGATGTTGTGTGTGCCTGTCTTCTCATGCTCCCTCCCTGTGATTGTGTGTGCCTGTCTTCTCATCTCCCTCCCTGGTGTTGTGTGTGCCTGTCTTCTCATCTCCCTCCCTGGTGTTGTGTGTGCCTGTTTTCTCATCTCCCTCCCTGGCTGGTGCTGTGGCTCATTTCCTCCTCGGCAGCTTGTTTTCGCTTGTCCATCACGCACATCTTCGTTCCGCTGGAAAGATAGAAAAATACGTTAAGTGAATTAAAATATTTCTGACCCAAATCTCTGTGTCCGCAGGAACGTGAAGGAAATGTCTATGCGGCTACGCACTGATGGTTTTGTTTTTCTGAAGTATTATCATTAATATTATAATGTAACTAATCGCCTAGAATATTACTGTGAAGTTTAAAAATATCTGCCAAAGCCAGTTTACACCATACCTTCCCTTCCACACAGTTGCTGCGAGTGGCTACACACCTTCCAACTCTTGGCCTCACTCCTGCCCCGCCTGTCTGCCGTCTTGTCTGCCACACGCTGCTGCTCTGCTGCTGCTGCTGCTACTGCCTCCACCCTCACCCGCCACTCCACTGAGAAAAGAATACACACTGTTACTTATGTAGACGACAGAGACCATATATTCCCATGGCGCCACATAAAATCTTCTCCCTTGTTCATGTTTGTGACTTTGAACAAACTGCAATTGAAAAACATTCTCTCGATGTAAATAATTATTTCTTTCATATAACATGATCCAAAATATGTTTTAATTTTTTTTGTAAAAAAAATATTGCACTGAAATTGGACATCCTCCTTGTGTCCCTGTGTGTGTCGCCTTTTAACCAGTAACACCCTGTGGCCGCCACACCCTGTTACAAGCCTCACCCCCCCGCAATGCCTATCCTTGTAATACTTCCCCTGCCACCTGATACCTTCTGCTTCTTACTGTGTCCTGCATTGCCTTTCTTTGACCTAAATCCTATGCTTACTGTATCATTGCTTCCTTCCCTCCCACCTATGCTCTGCTTCCTGTGTGTGTGTCAGGCAGTGGGACGTTCAATTCCTAGACACACTCATTTCACCCCGACACACACCTTTGCATCCTTTTAGACAAGCTCATGCCATTCCTAGTTGAGAAACAAGTGTGTCAATTTTTAGCAGCTAATTTCCCAGTGTGGCAGGGGGTATGTTAACTTTCTACTTCCTGAGTGTGAGAATGTCAGAATAGGAAAGTGGTTTTTTGCAGCTAATTCCCAGTGTGTGAACATAATTCACATTCATCTATTTGGAACCCACAGACCCAGAAGAGTGTGTTTTCAACATGTGGTTGCTCCAGATTTTTGTGTGTTTGAGAATTCCCCAAAATTGAAGTGCGAGAAAATAATCCCTCGTCAACAGCCCTTACAAGTGGGTGTTGTCACAACACACTTAAGGGCATGTTTTGACGATGGATTATTTTTCTCGCACTCAATCTTTGGGGAATTTTCTATCAACACACCAAAATCTGGAGCAACCATAAACACAATCTTCTGTGTCCTGTGTTCCCATAGATGAATGTTTAATAATGTCACACACTGGATTAGCTGCTAAAACACTTTCTCTTCTGCTTCTTCACACTCAGGAATGTAGAAAGTTTACATACAGTCACACTGGATTAGCTGCTAAAAATTGCACCTTGTTTTCTCACACTACAGGAATGTCATGTCGCTTGTCTATAAGGAGCAAGGTGTGTGTCCGGGGTGAAATGAGTGTGTCTAGGAATGTGAACGTCCACCTGCTGACACCCACAGGAAGCAGAGCTAGGTGGGAGGGAAGGAATGCAATGATACAGTTAGCATAGGATAGTCAAAGAAAGGCATGCATGATCACAGTAAGAATCAGAGGTATAGTGAGCAGGGAGTCATAACAAGGATAGAGCAGTGACGGTGAGGCTTGGTAACAGGGTGGCGGCCACAGGGTGTTCCTGGTTACAAGGCACACACACAGGACAAAGGGAGATGATCACTTTCAGTGCAGATAAAAAAATTAAAACATAATTTCTGGGATCATTGTATATGAAAGAATAATTATTTACATCGAGAGACTGTTTTTCAATTGCAGTTTGTTTCAAGTCACAAACATGACACAAGGAGAAGATTTATGTGCCATGGGAAATCTGTCCTCGCAAAAAAAAAAAAAAAAAAATCGTCTACATAGTAAACAGTGTGGTATTCTTTCAGTGGAGTGGCGGGTGAGGTGGAGGCAGTAGCGCAGCAGCAGCAGCAGCACAGCGTGTGCAGACAGACGGCAGCCAGGCTGGGCAGGAGTGAGCCCAAGAGTGGAAGGTGTGTCGCCAATCGCAGCAACTGTGTGGGAAGGGAAGGTATGTGGGTAACTGGTGTGGCAGATATTTTTAAACTTCACAGTAATATTCTAGGCGATTTATTTACCATTATAATATAATGATAATACTTTCAGAAAACAAAACCATCAGTGTAGGCCGCCTAGACATTTCCTTCACGTTTCCTGCGACACAGAGATTTGGGTCAGAATATTTTAATCACTTAACGTATTTTTCTATCTTTCCAGCGACGAAGATGTCCGTGATGGCAGCAACAAGCTGCGAGGAGGAATGAGGCACAGCACCAGCCAGGGAGGTAGAATGGAAACAGGCACACACAACACCAGGGGGGAGATGAAAGACAGGCACACACAACACCAGGGAGGGAGATGAGAGACAGGCACACACAACACCAGGAGGGAGATATATACAGGCACACACAACACCAACACAAGAGAGAGAAAACACAAGAACTGGTATTTCAGGGTGTCTGTACTTTGCGGAATATCCAAAGTCTACAGAGATATAAGAAAATAAGGAAGCTGCAAACCTACACGTGGTAGTTTCCTGGAGAAGAGAGAAGACAGCAGGAGACCACCTCTAATACCACTGTCATACTCCTCAGGACGAGTGTCAATCTGACTTGTCTATCCGTACATTAATAGCAAAGTTTATAAGTGTCCACATGGGGGGGGGGGGGGGGGGGGGGGGGCGTGCTCCACAACTGTTTTTTTTTTTTGTTTTTTTTGTGTTGGAAATAAATTATTTTTAAAGATGCACTTCAAAATTGTAATATATTCTTGTGTAATTTTTGGTTGTTCTTGAGATGTGTAGAGTGGATAAATGTATTCACTCTATACTTACTTGAAAAACAAAACTATAATAAAATAAACTTACTGATGACTAAACTTCTTTTTGACCTCACAACACAGCAAGTATTGACCAGAAAACCTGTGTGTGGGTGTAGCAGCCAGGTGAGTGTGTGTGTCTACCTCTGACGCCTTGCTTTAGTACTCCTCACCACATCTAATACACCCTATATAATGTACGAGTGATAGTGTGTGTGTATTAAATAATGGATAGTTCAGGAATCTCAGTATCTTCCTTTGGATTCTAGGCAGTCAGAGTGGTGAAAGCAATAGTATTTGTTGTGTGTGTGTGGTTGTGTGTGACAGGTTTGTCATTCAAGTACGGGGATGCAATGTAATGGGTAACAACACAGCACTCTTAAGGTGGTTTGTGTCATATCTAAAGAGTAGCATCAAGGGAAATGACTGAGAATTCTTTGCCATTTTCATTTGCTTACTACGAAATTTTTTTTTTATATGAACTTAACTCCCTTAAGATTGCTGGTGTTTCACCCAAAAAAGACAGCCCTCCATGGCAGCCTCCTTACGTGACATGGCACACCTGGTTCCCACACCACTGCCCATTCTTTCACCACCATGCCTGCCATAGAAAGCAAGATACTGGCGATTCCTGAACCTTTTCCCATCTTAATCCCACTAAACAAGTCTCAAATCACTTCACTCATTCTCCACCCAAAAACTATCCACATATTTAACACAAGAGACTCTTTGTGGCTCTATCCCATTAAGAGCTCTTAGAAACAGGCGTCAGAGACAGATGGGACTGTAAGGAGGACTGTCCATAGATTGGAGAGACGATGGACTGTAAGGAGTGACTGTCATAGATTGAATGAGAATAGAATGGAATCTGAGTAATAGAATTGAACACAGAATAAAATTAATTTGGATTGCGGTAGATTGGAATGTAACGAGTGGCTGCTGTATCCCCTCTAACTCTGTCTTAACTGCCTTACCATCCATCATCACTACTATTCATCTATTAATAATTCCTCACATTCATAATGACTCCGTATTATTCCTACACTTGATAATGACTGCCTTACCTCACTCCATGCGTAGGGACTTCAAATTATCCATTATAAGGTCCTCATCTAACTAACTAATGGAAATGTATAATTCCTACACTTTAATAACTTGCCTTACGCATCATCACCATTCATCAGCCTCACTCCATGCGTAGGGACTTCAAAGTAATCCGTACGCTGTCCTCATCACCCAGCTCGTCCCCCAACAGTTCCGCACCCTCGCAACAGCCTGTTCTTCAGGTTTCATCTTCTCCAGCTCCTTGGCCTTCTGCCTGCCCGGCGCATGACAGCTTCGTGCAGGCAGCGAGGCCTGTTCACGTTGAAGCCGTAGACTTGGGGCAGGAACCAGCGGCAACTTGTAGAGGAAGGTGGATGGTTTTCTTGTGATGGGTCCCTCTCATCCTGCCCTTCCACCCTGCACGCCTGGGGCGGGAGGGAAGAAGACCCACGTATAATAGGAGTGATAAATATACATGCATAGGCAGCCTCACAGGACAACAATAGACTCTTCATGATAACTCCAGCATTCAGTAAAACCTGATCACATTCATTCCTTTTAGTACACATACACACACACACGTGACATTTTCTCGGCAGCCTTTCAAAATGACATCCTTTATATTCTTCAGTGTGGGAGAGTGGCAAGAGATGTGGCATGAAGGAGCTGAGGTAACAGTGCTGAGAAGTAATGCGATGGAAGGTTGTTTTGGGCACGTGAATAGAGGAGAGGTGGTGAGGCATTGGGGAGAGCTGTTAGAGTTGAATTGTCCAGTTGAGAGTAAGGTCGAGGGAGTGGTTTGGCACGTGAAGAGTAGAAGTGGTGAGGCATTGGGGAGAGCTGTTAAGAGTGGAAGTGTCAGTGAGAGTAAGGAGATGGAGTTGGTTTGGGCACGTGAAGAGGAAGGAAGGTGGGTGGGCATTGGGAGAGCTGTTGGAGTGGAAATGCCAGGTCGCCGTCCACCGGGCAGGCCAAGGAGGCAGTGGTGGAAGAGGATCTGGCGAAGCTATAGGAGGTTGGTTGAGGCAAGGGATAGGGGTAGAGGTGAGGCGTATCATCGGCCGTTGCTCACCTCATAAGACACTACGCGAAAATCTGACGTTACCCAGAAAGAAGAATCCGGAATGACACTGTTGCAAGTGTTTGCAGGTTAATATTCAAAGGGTAGAATTTTCTTCACAAAATAAATGTTTTTTTTAATGGAACATATTTTTTTACTCTTCTCGAGGCTGGTTACTTGAATGCCTCAGAAAATGAGCTTTATAAAAATGAAAATTTCTACGGGGTGGTTTTTTTGATACGAGAAGACAATGAAGTGATCTGATAATTGGTGGTGTCCTAATAATCCTACATTTACAAGTCTGTTTGTTCTGGAAGTGTGATCTTCATGCCTCAGGAGAAGGTCATTGTGCCTTCAGGAGAATGTCATTGTGCCTTAAGGAGAAGGTGTGTGCCCTTACAGGAGGGGCATCTGTGCCTTAAACAGGAGGAAGGTCATTGTGCCTTACAGGAGGTCATTGTGCCTTACAGGAGAAGGTCATTGTGCCTTACAGGAGGAAGGTCATTGTGCCTTAAAGGAGAAGGGTCTTGTGCCTTAAAGGAGAAAGGTATTGTGCCTTAACAGTAGAAGGTCATTGTGCCTTACAGTATAAGGTCATTGTGCCTTACAGAGAAGGTCTTGTGCCTTACAGGAGAAGGTCATTGTGCCTTACAGGAGAAGGTATTGTACCTTACAGAGAAGGTTCCATTGTGCCTTACAGGAGAAGGCATTGTGCCTTACAGGAGTCATTGTGCCTTACAGGCTAAGGTCATTTGTGCCTTAAAGGAGAGGTCATTGTGCCTTAAAGGAGAAGGTCATTGTGGCCTAAGGAGAAGGTCATTTGCCTTACAGGAGAAGGGTCATTGTGCTTACAGGATAAGGTCATTGTGCCTTACAGGGGTCATTGTGCCTTACAGTGAGAAGGGCATTGTGCATTACAGGAGAAGGTCATTGTGCCTTACGGAGAAGGTCATTGGGGTGCCTTTACGGAGTCATTGTGCCTTACAGAGAAGGTAATTGTGCCTTACGGAGGTCATTTGCGTTACAGGAGAAGGTCATTGTGCCTTACAGGAGGTCATTGGTGGCCTTACAGCGAAGGTCCATTGTGCCTTACAGGAGAAGGTCATTTGTGCCTTCCAGAGAAGGTCCATTGTGCCTTACAGTAGAGGTCATTGTGGCCTTACAGGAGAAGGTCATTGTGCCTTACATGATGCATGTGCCTTACAGGAGAAGTCATTGTGCCTTACAGGAGGAGGTCATTGTGCCTTACCGGAGAAGGTCATTGTGCCTTACAGGAGAAGGTCATTGTGCCTTACAGGAGTCATTGTGCCTTACGGATGAGTCATTGTGCTTACAGGAGGAGGTCATTGTGCCTTACAGGATAAGTCATTGTGTCCTTACAGGAGAAGGTCATTGTGCCTTACAGGATGTCATTGTGCCTTACCGGAGGAGGTCATTGTGCCTTCAGGAAAGGTCTTGTGCCTTCCAGGAGAAGGTCCCCATGGCCTTACGCCCCTTCTATCCGCCGACTCCTCAAAGGTTGTCTTGTCCTTTCCTTAAATCCCAGTGCAGAGCCTTTCCATGATCCCTGATTTAATGCAGCAACATACAGCCACTATGGAGTGTCAACAATAGCTTGTGACCGGGCGGTGGTGTTTTTCCAGGGCTTTTATCACGTCCATGTTTTAGGAAATGAGGCCCGTGGAATTAATTATTTTTGTGCATTAGCTATTTTGAATGTACATTAAACATAATTATGCAAAGAAAAAAATGTGTCTGAACGATTACTTTAAGCCCCCAGACCTGTGGATCAACCCTTATAACATGGGTACGTGGTATGGTACATGTATGGTACATGGTAATGGTACACACCATGTACCATAGGAAATGTTAGGAATGGTAGTGAGCTTTATTGTGGTGTCAAAATGGGTACAGGCACCCATACTAACCTCTGCTGATCCTCGCCACTCGTCCCACCCAGCATGGTGGCCAGGCTGTACAGGTGGCCAGGGTGGCCAGGGCCGGCGGCCTTCCTCAGCTGTTGTGAGACAAAAGGACATAGCCCCCACAACATTGGAAGAAAATAAATAATAATAAATTATAATATTATAAACCCGGCAGCTACAAGAGGCCTGCACGTGGCCTCCATAACGCTGTAACACACAAAGTCATGACCACACAGGGATTGTGTTCTGGCGGGGTCAATGGAGGAAATAGAGGTTTAGTTTTTTGGTGTACTGTATATAATGTTAATAAATGAGAAAACAATGTATCCCCAAACCGTTATCAGACAGAAGAACGCTGTCTTTCTTGAGCAGCTGAGTGTCATGCCATTTGCCATTCATGCAGTTTTCACGGATCTGTGACCAAACAATATCTTGCCGGCCCAGAAGGGTGGGCAAAAACTGACCGCGAGATTGGTTTGTGGACCCTTTTCTGCCATTTACTGTGTACCTATCATTCCTGGAGGCAAGAATGCAGGGATGCAAGTTGTTGTGCTTGGTCATTGCTATCCTATGCAGTGATCCGTAATTCCATTGTCTTGGTATACTTTTTGAGAAAATTAATATTTTGTGAAAAAACAAACAACTGTCCCATTATTTCCCTTAACTTTGATGCCACCATTATTTCCCAACAGCTCATTAGAAAGGTCTTTGGGCTGCTTCCATCACAACTATTCCTAACAGTTCTTGCCTCCGCCTCATAGTTTTTGAAGTTATTGTTATAAAACATGATTTTTCATCCAAAATTCAAAAAATCCAAGGGGTACACCTCATATTTGGTGAAAAAATTGTTTTTTTTTTTTTCACCCCTCAGATTCTCATGAAGAATGCTTGTTGTGCAGCTTTGCGTCCTGGTTGACCACGAGCCTGGCGTCAGTTTTGTGATGACCCCAAGGTTTCCCCCTATGTATGTATGTATGTATTTTACCAAGGAGAATAAATATCACTATAAATTAAATACATGAACGTGAAGTATTCATTTAGGTCAAGAATTGTAATGCAGATGAATGATAATGATGAAAATGATGATAATGATGATAATGATGATGATAATAAATATAATGAAAATGAAAAAAAATAATAAAGTAATAATAATAATAATTCATCACCCTAATGTGGGGTGTGGTCCTGTTACTTTGGAAGCAGCAGAAGGTGAAGGGGAGGCAAGGGAGGGGGGACTGGTCATTTGTGGGCAAGATTACGGGGGAGAAAAAGAAAAAAAAAAATATATATATAATAAATTTTTAAATGAAATAAACTGGTTATCCTGTTCGTTTTGCGGGAAAACAAAATGTAACAAGGAAAGGGAGATGAAAGGAAGGACAACCAGGAGGAGGAGGAGAGGAGGGGGAGAGGAGAATAAAGTTGACTCTGATGTGATTATAATACAAAGAAAAATTAATAGCAGAAGAAAATAAATAAGATGACACATGTGTAAAGAATAAAATTAAATAAAGAAATATAAATATCCATAAAAAATCAAGAAAAATTAATATGCATACTGTAAAAAACGAAAAAATACAATAAAGAAAAAAAGAAAGAAATGAAAAAATAGCCTTTATAGTGCCCTAACAGGGGAAGGAAGAAAAAGGAAGAATAGGAGGAGGAAGATAAATGGGAAGAACAGAGGAGGAGAAAAATAACCCTTGCTTTCCCTACTATGGTGGGACGCTCTTTGTGTTTAGCATCCGTGGAAGGCGGCGAGAGCGGAGTGAAGGGATCTCACACCATACACCCCTCATCCACCTCATCCACCCAGCTGCCCTGCTCCTCATCCACGCCATCCAACCCCTCCAGCACACCCGACTCAACCACCAGTCCCCGTGGCTGCGTCCATGGCTGGGGGGGGAAGGGGGGGCTCGGGTGAACGGGGACTATACTACCAGTAAGACGCCTTTAAATTTGGAAAGGACGAGAGCCGTAGAAACCCCGCAATACCACGTGCCGTTTACGCGGAGTTTGACCTGTGTGACATTGCTAGGTGTGGTCTTTAACCACAACAAATTTCCAACTTAATGGTACAGCCGTTTCTCAGCTTAGCAAAATAACGTTTTCTGACACCCCTCAACGCGGCACCGCCATGTGACCCCTCACGAGACAAAACAGTCAACACAATAGGGATTGAATGGGGCTACAGAGGCTATCACCGCTTGTCAATCGTAAGCGGATCCAAAAATAAGCCTTAAAAAGGTGAGGGTTTTCGGCCCCGTCGGGTGGGCCCGTTATGTGAGAAAAACCCCATATCCAGTAGGATCGCGAGATTTTGCGCTGTTTTCAAAATACTGCTGCTACTATGCGCTTACTTACTACTACTACTACTATACTATACTTACTACTACTACTACAATACTATACTACTCTACACAAACTACTCTACTACACTACTACTTACTCTCACTACTACTTACTATTTCTTCTACTAAAACTACTACTCTACTAACTACTATATACTACTACTACTGCTATACTATTCTAACCATACTACTACTACTACTATATACTACAAACTAACTACACTGCTTACTACACTACACTACTACTACTATACTACTACAACTAACTAACTATACTACTACTACAAACTACTACTATACTACTACTACTACTGCTTCTACTACTAACTACTATCTACTACTACTACACACTACTACTACTTCTACTATACTACTGTACTACTACTTCTACTTACACACCACTATACACTACTCTGTTGTTTTTAACGAGGTGAAAAATCCTGCCCCTTGCTGTTTACTGAGGAAAATTTGATGCGGAGAAGGGAATACTACGCTACTTCTAATGTCATTGTATTTTATCTTTTTTAACCATATTATCAGGTAAACATAGGCATCATTTTAAGCATGAGAGCTTGGAGACAGAATTTGTAAGAGAATGTATACAGTTTAAAAACCCTAGCCCAGAGCTCCCTTTTCTAAGAATTGCTGTTTTTAGCCATAAAATTACAAAAAGTGACTGATATACCAAATTAGTTAAGTGGAAAAAGGGTACTAAACAGGTCATAGCTATAAAATATTGCTTATATCACTAACAATGCTAATGGTACCCAAATTACAATGGAAATTACGTTTGGGTCTCAAGGGGTTAAAATAATCAATTAATTACCAAAAATTTCAATTTATATTACGTTCTGGGGCCAAGGGTTAAAAAAAATTGTTTAATGGTACCCAAATTACAATGGAAAATTACTCTGGTTCTCAAGGGGGTTTAAATTAAACCTCAAGGACCCAATTACCAATGGAAATTACTTTACATGTAGGTATCGTAGTGTAGGGGGAAACCGCTCGGTTTACACCGAGAAGTCCCGGGGTTTGATCCCGGGTGAGGCGGAAAAGTTGGGCTGTTTCCTTAAAACCCGAGCCCCTGTCCACCCGCAGTGAATGGGTGGGTACCGGGTTTAGCCGGGGTTTGTAACCCGGCCCCCCCCGGGGTGCTGGCTTCGGCAACACATAAGCACTAGCAGACAGCTTTTTAGTGTAGTCGTGGAGAAGAGCTGTCTGGTTACAGTGGAGACCACTCAGCCGTCGATAACTGACAAAATTCTTAAAAAACAAAAAAACAAACAAATGGAAATTAACGTACATTAAGCACCCTTTCCGGACAAGATGAGAGGTGTGGTGGTGTGTGGGAGTAGTAAAACTACTACTACTACTTTGTGTCCAGGCAGTGATGAAGGAAAGGCAGGAACACTCTTGGTTTCAGCCCGCAGCCCCGGGGGTCAACCACCCCACTGCCCCGCCCTTCAAACCCGCCCCCTGAAAGCAAGGCAAGGGATAAGTAGCCGGGGTCACATAAAATTTTCATACTTTGATTTTTAAAATAACAATTTTTTTAAAACTATTTTCTTTTTTTTTGGTTTTGATGTGCATTTTAAAAAAAATTAGATTTTTATTATTTTTTATTATTATGGTATTATTTTATTCATGATCTATTATTATTTTTCAGCCCCGGTCCTGCCACTATCTAGTGTGAGGGCCTGTATGGGTTCCCAAAGGGGGATTAGGCCGGGAAACAGATGGTGCCGGGCGGGAATTGAGCCCCCGGACACTGCCACTCTTACACGCTGCCCCCGGAAATGTCGTTGTAACGACCCTAAATAGACCTTGCATGTTTTGGGTATTCGTCTCTTTTTTTTACGGGCCTGAGCAAAGCTCGTTGGTCCCGTCCCCAAATCAACATTTTTATCTTTTCCCCTTAAGGGGTTATGTTGGGGGAAGCCACCCCCCCGGGGAAAGGAGGGTCACAAACCCCCGGCTAACCCCCGGTACCCATTCACGTGGTGGACAGGGGCTCGGGTTTTTAAGAAGACTTAGGCTTTTAGGTTTGTCTTTGCTCCCCCCGGGGGATCGAACCCGGGGCTTTGGGTTTGTGGCTGAGCGTGCAAAACCACTCCCCTACGGATTCCCCAAAAAGGGGGAACCGGGGGGTGGCATGACCCTAATCATGGGGAGGAGGCAGTACAAGGGGTTTAGCGTCTCCGAGGGGGCGTTTCTCGGGGACCTGAGTTCATCCCGGAAAGCCAAAATTTTTCTTCACCGCGAGGGCCTAAGAAAACACATGCTCCCCATTAACTTTTCCTTCGATGCGAGTGATCGAGGGGACACAGGGGGGGGCATGACCCTTTTGATCACGGGCGTCACTATAACAACCCGCCCCGCGCCACCCCGGGGGAGGGCCAAACCCTCACAGCCCCCCAAGTTTCCAGGCCTGCCATCCCACCCCTGGAGGTCCTGCCTTAAAACAGTACCAGAAACTCAGCTACTTTCAGAGAGGGTAAAACATGGTTTTGGGGTGGTGTGCTGCCTGCCTTAATCCTTATACTGCTTGCTCTGTGCTGTAGGTCTGTCCCCCCACCACCACGGGTTGATGAAAGAAAAGACATAATGTTGTATTTCCTGCAGGAAACATTTACTGCCTTCCCTACACTCAGCCTGACCATCACTTCACCCCTACTGCCTCTTTCACACGTGCGGGGACCAATACGATTATGCATAGTGGTAATCATTTGATTCTTGTATCATATATTACACTACCTACACCCCTTTTATCCCCCTCCAGAAATTATCCAGCCTCCTTTTAAAACTCCCCATTGACTCCGCACAAACTACCCTATGACTGAGCCCCATTCCAGTCATTTACCACCCTATTTGTGAACCAGTTTCTCCCTATTTCCTTTTTAAATCTCCCACTTTGACAGTTTGAATCGTGGCTTTTGCTTAGGGCAGGTGGCGACTTTTAGTGTTATCTACGGGTCTGTATCTGGGGCTTGTGTGCTGGGTTAAAAATGGACAGAACTTCGCGGTAGTTTTCAATGACACCGACTAATTTTTCCTGGCCTACAATAGGTGCTTTTTCTATGGAGTTTTTTTTATATGGTTTGGGGAGGCAGTAGCAGAGTGGTTAGCGTCTCCGACTGGCGTACTGGGTGACCCTAGTTCGATCTCCGACGAAAACCAAAACCCTTTCTGTACCGTCGAGTGGCCTAAGAACACCCACATGCTGCCCATTAACTCTACCTTCGAGTGCATGGGAGGACACAGGGGGGCGGCATGAGCCTCTAATCCAGGCGTCACTATAACAATGCTGCCTCGCCAACACGAGCGAGGGCCAACCATCACAGCAGCCCTCAATGGAACCTCCAGGGCCTACCATCCCAGCCCTGGGTCACCACTGCCTACAGGCACTATAGGCACAAATGTATAAAAAATAATAATAATAATTCTGGAAACCCATTAAAAAATATTTATATATTTCATCACCGAATTTTATGCATGGTTAAGGTTAAGGTTAGGTATACTTTGGGTAAAATTCTAGTGTTTTTCCCATACTCTCCCACTTCCCCAACAAGTTTTGGGGACCTTTGGGAATGCATTGTTTTCGGGTGGGGAACAAATTATGCGTCGGAAACACATACATAATTTAAGAGTTGTGTAGAGGGGTAAAATTCTCTAGATCTAGGGTAATTTCCTTATATCTAGAGAAATTTGCCCAACCAAAATTAACCCAACCCAACCAATGGCTTGACCCACCGATAACCTAACCTAAACAATCTAACCTCACCTAGCTTGAGGGGGGTTTCGACACTTCGGTCATCATTCTGTGAGATCGTCAGGGTTCACACGTCTCTGGACTCAGAAGAAATCCAATGAATTTCCACAGTTCTAGGGAATTTTTTCAACAACCCCTAACTTTAAAAACTATGTGTTGCGACGCATATTTTTTACCCAAGCCAAATATCGCGCATTCCCCCAGGTCCCAAAGCTTGTTTTGTGGGAGAGGGGGAGTATGGGCAAACACTAGAATAATACCATACTTAGTGGTTAAGATTAGGTTAGGTTTCATTAAACCTATAAGGTTAAGTTAGGTATACTCAGTGGTGAAAAGATTTTTAAAAAGAAAATATTTTTACAGCAATACCTAACCCAGACTCAAATAAGGACTTAAAGCAGTTATTCCTCCTCTAAAGACTAGAATACTAATGGATAATGGTTAATTAAATGGTTAAGGCCCAGGAAAAACTAGTAGTCTCAGAAAATAACCGCGCAGTCCTCGTCCATTATTACCACTGCGCCCCCGCCGTTTTGACGTCACGGCCCACTGGCCGCGGATCAAAACACATGCTTTCCCCTTAATGAACACATTATATAGGCAAAATGATGGGTGAATTACACGGAATATGTATAATGACGTATATAGGAAAACGTACCCCCTAATAAAACAAAAAAAATAACGATGAATTAATAAAGTATTGGATGAAAACAATTGAAGTTTTTCAAGCGTATTATTTCCCCCAAACAAAAATACTTAAACTAATGCTTTATAAATTAGGGAAACCCATGAACTAATCACTATGTGAAGTAGGTAGTATCTTAAAAACAAATAACAGATCGTAGCTTGGCGTAGAAACAAAAAGCCGATCTTTTTTCTTTTTCTCGTTAACGTAACATTTACACCCAATACTCAGCCGCATTCCTTGACCAATGCCATGAAAAACCCATCACACAGAAAACACACCATCAAGGAGTGTGTGTGAACAGCCAAGGCCACACAAACAGCCTTTCATCACAATTACGAGGAAGAATAAGGCTGCTAAAAAATATAAACAAAAACAACACTGGGGTAGAAAAAAAAATTCGAAAAAATCCCCCCCAGGCCTATGATTAATGCATAAAACGATGCGGAGAAATAAAAATAGATCAAAGCACACATAAATCACCCTAAATTTTTGGTGTAGAGAAAGAATTATCAATAAATAAGAGGCTAAATAACGGTCACTAATGGCTAAATCAATTTTTTTTCAATAAATGACCAAAATAACTTCAGATACATATAAACAGCTACATATAATACCACAGAACATTTAAATGACTGAAAAAACTAAAATCCTGGCATAGGACGTCTTAATTAGAGGAAAAAATTTCTTGAAAATAGATTTTATAAGAAAATATGTTCGGCAATACTAACCCAGACTCAAATAAGCACTTGTGAGCGGTTATTGCCTCCTCTAATAGACTAGAAATACTAATGTATAATGGTTAATTCAATGGTGAGGCCATGACAAATTAGTAGTTGCCCAGAAAATAACCGCGCAGAAGGGGAATCCTCGTCCATTTTTAGCTTTAGAATAAGGATTGTTACCGCCCGGAACTGGCAAGATCCTCGTCCATTACTGACCGTGAGCTGTCTAAACTTCGACACCTGTCATACTGTCCCCGCCACTCTTATTACCCTTGGCCACCTGTCATACTGTCATTTCGCTAGACAACCCTGTCAATTTCTGTCACGGCAAAACGCGCACTCACTCCTGTCCTCCCACGATTTATTATATACATTCTACGCGCGCCACCCCATAACCCACCGACACTTATGCACAAGATCGATAATAGTTAATAATATTTCACTAAATAGCCGCCACGACTCCCCCAGGGCCGTAATAATGGTGGAAATAAGCTCCGATAGCCGCAGCCATTTTCTTCCGCCACTTCGTCAATAGGGGCATGTGTCACTCTACCCTGAACCGATACCTTCCCTTTCGGGGTTGTGAGTGGCGTCGTATGGTGGGACGAGGCTACCGCGGCCCCCCGGCGTAATGCCCCCAATGATTGATTAACATCAGACATATAAGTTACGAGGGTGGTCCCGAAGATACAAGCATTTAGGTTCCACCTGGCATGCTCGGTAAAGCGAAATCTCGTACAGTAAAACCCTATAACTGGCACGATAGGTGCTGCTGGCCCTTCAGCTGTAGTTATTCAATGTGCAAAAAAAGTAAATACAGTACTGTAAAGCATAAAAACTACACTTACCAGTGAACGGGTAGAGGTGCTGGATTTGATATCAACTCAGCACAAATTAGCACGCAGGCGCACCTGCATCCATCCTTGCCAGCACTTTGGTCAAACCTTTTCCTGCAGGCTCAGGCTCTTCAATTTCTTCCCTTCCTGCTGGAGAAACCCTTGTGTGATGGAGCTGACATCTTAATATACACTAACTGTATAGAATGAATCCAAACACGTAAAATAGGTGGCAAGTTAAAAGCAACGTCGGAGAACCAGCGCGCGTAGGCTGGCGCCGTGTTTTTTGTCGTCCAACACCGTCTTGTTACGAAGCCCAATCCATAACACTTGCTGAAGATGTGTGTTATACTACTTTGTGATATTTTTTGCAATGTTTTGCATTGGATGTATTATTTCGGCTCCTACCAAAAACAAGCTTGTTTTGTGTTTTTTGAAGCAGAAACCAATCCTTTTTCATTTCGACAAAAAATGAAGAATTCCGTATCCAATAACGGTTGCTTTGGGACGACATAAACACGGCTCAGCAGCTGACAGCCGTCCACGCTGGTTCCCGCCCTTTGCTTACTTTGCCACCTATTTTACGTGTTTTGGGATTACTCATACAGTACTGTATGCTCAAGATGTCAGCTCCATCACGCAAGGGTGTCTCCAGCAGGAAGGGGAATGAAATTGAAGAGCCTGAGCCTGCAGAAAAGGGTCAAAAGGACAAACAACTGACTTTATGCACTGAGGAAATGCCGAGTGGTAACAAATTGATGCAGTTATAAAATCATATGCCGCGAGGAGATACATTATTTTTTGCCGACTTTCTGTTTACATGTTGCACACAAGAGGTTGTGAGGGAATGATATGCCGAGTGAAAACCAAGAGATGCAGTTTAGGGGGAGCGGTAGCAGAGTGGGTTAGCGTCACCGAGTGCGTTCTCGAAGAGACCCGAGTTCGATCCCGAGTGACGGAGACCCATAAATGCCACTTGAAAATCTTTCTGCACCGTCGGTGTACCTAAGAACACCCACATGCCCTGGTCTCATTTTAACTCTACTTCGCGCTGTGAGTTCATGAAGGAAACAGGGGTGCGGCATGAGCCTCTAATTCCAGGCGTCACTATAAGAATCCTGCCTGCGTCACCACTGGCGAGGGCCAACCATCACAGCCCTCTAGTGAGCCTCCTGGCCTAACCATCGCCACCCCTGGATCTTCACTGCCTACATGCGCTAATAGGCATAATGTAAAAAAAAAAAAAAAACTTGTCTTTCCTTGCCGAGTTTCATATATCAATTCCGGTTATACAGTCATCAATCAATCATTGGGGGCATACGCCGGGGTGTCGCGTCGCCTCGCCCACGCCTACGACGGCCACCTCCACGGGGGTCACCAACGCGCGAAACGTTCCCATGCAGGCTCCTTTCCCCTACCAAGCAGCTCTCGACAGAACATTAAACTTGCCCCAGCCACGAGCCTTGGTGGCGCCCCCTTGGCACTCCTCCACGCCGGATTGTCCTCTTACAGATACACCCGATGGGAAGGATCGGTTTCAGGTAATCGTGCACCTGCCCATATAGCCGAAGTGGGCGCTGAACAGACTATGCAGGTAATAGCCTCGATTCAGTCCTCACGGTGCAATCGTGATTTCACACGTAATCATCCCATCCGATGAGCCCCATGATTCTGCGAAGACACTTATTACCAACGGCATTGATTCGTCTCTTCAAGTCACTATTAGTGTCCATGTCTCACATAAACCATAGAGTAGAACGTGATCACAAGCCGACTTGAGATCCGGATCTTTGTCCTCCTGCCACATGTAACAGGCCAACGCCAAATACTCCCGCTGAGCACAGAGTCCAGAACACCGTGGGCTATGCCAATCCGTCGTAGACTTCTTGACGTGACCCGCCGTCATTATGGACCGCGCTACCAAGAGTATGTAACTTTCCAAGATCTCAATGTCCTCCGCACAAAAAGAACGCAATGAACAGACTGTACTGCTTCATCTAGTAATTCTCCAATACCTGGACCTTGGTCTGAGTCCGGAGAACCTCAAGTCCCCAAAGGCTTTGCCTCCTCGGTGCAGCGCCTCGAGAGCCATGCACCACAGGAACCTTCCAGCTGACTCAGCAAGATTACTGCATCATCGCCAAAAACAAGATCTTGATCTTGGTGTTGCCCGACTATTGCTCCACAATCACTTTGATCTACAGACCTTGTCCAATACCCAGTCCATACAAGCGTGAAAAGTGATGGGGCAAGGACGCCCGCCCTGCCCTCACTCCTGTATTCCACAGGACAGAGCCGGATACCCTGCCCCACACTTCACATCACTCGTCAGTCCCGAGAAAGTTCTACAGTGGCCGAGTTATAAGGGTTTTTACTGTAAATAGTTAAATAACATTGCTCCTTCTTGGATTACGAATCCCATCCAATAACACTTTCTGAAATGTGTGTTAGACTTACTTTGTGATTGTTTGTCCATGTTTTTTGCATTGATTATTATTTCGGCTCCTACCAAGCTTGTTTTGTGTTTTTTTTTGTCAGCAGAACCAATCCTTTTTCATTGCGAACAAAACGGTCTTCGTGATCGCAAGACGGTGGCTCACGGACACAAAAACACGGCCTTATTGGGGGTACCACAAGTACCCCATTGTGATTGGTTGTGCCAATCAGTGTTGGTACCAATAATGTTCATGATTATATCATGACATGACTGTTGAAATAAAAAGTTCATAAGTTTGTTTGCAGGTAATGAGCAAAACTAAATAGAAGAAATAAAAAAGCTATAAAAAGATTGTGAACAACAACAAAATGACCTGAACATATCTACACCCAGAAAATGGGAGCAGAAGATGGAAAATGTAATTTAATGTTGAATAAGTGTCATGTGATAAAAAAAAATGGAAATTGTAGATTAGTGAAAACAAGAATATAAATGGCCATATGAATGAGAATGAGTACTTACAAAGGTTCATAGAAGAAAGGTAGCTGTTAGTGATAATTGCAGCACAACCTGAATAACAGAAAAAACATATAATATAAATTTAAAATCTACAGGATGTTGAGGAATATATAGTGGCATTCATTACATGGACGAAAAAACATGATGAAAAGATTTTACTAACAATGATCCGATCAAAATTGAAAAATATGCTGTCCATTTGATGGTCCCCATATAAAAAAACATATGTTAAAAAGTTGGAGAGGTACAGAGAAATGGCAGGAAAGATGGTACCCGAGCTAGAAGAACCTTTCTTATTAAGTACAGGTTGGAGATAAAGTTACCATAGTTGAGCAGAGAAAGAGGAGACTTGATAGCCTTCTTAAACTGAATAACTAAAGATGGAAGAAACAGACATGAGAAGACTACTTGACTCTGAAACAAAGAGAAGGTCGATACACAAGAGGACATACACAAAAATAGGAAAAATGAGATGTCTCCCCCCCTGAATAACATAAAGAAGTACAACTTCCCTCATAGAAATGTAGAAGTTTGGAATAGGACTAAATGAGGAGTGATATCGGCACAATAATGTGCACAGTTGAAAGAATACACTAAATGTGAACTACGGATACGGGACCATATGAGTGTACTCAGGCCTGTAAAAAACACAACTCGTTAAATACAACTAGTAACTACACTCAACTGTCTCTTTACCATGCTGATATGAAAATACGTTAATTTTGCGTACAATTTACTCTGGTAATAATATAAAATCCGGCATTACAATAGACAGCAAAATTGGCTATTGATGTTTCGGTAGGGCCTGCCGCCGAACCCCTTGGACTAAGGCTCAAACGATCCCTTGGGGTTCGGTCAAACCCAGTTAAAGAAACCACTGTTATAAGGAACTCCAGTGTACCCACAATGAGCATGAAAACTTCACTTCCCACTCCACTATGGCCCCCCACTGCCTCCTTGGTTCTGGCCCCTAAGAGGATCATAGTGGCAAGGTGTGCTGGGCTGGCATGCAATGGCCCTTAGCCACTTGGCTAGTTGTTGGTGGGGGAGAATGATGTAGGTAGATCCACACATGTTTCAATGTCTAGAGCACTTGGGCAACGCCATTCCCACTGATTCCTTGCTACTGGCCGATCGCGAAGGTCCTTTAACTTCCGGTCACACTGGTCACAAAACTCAAAGTGCAGGTGCCACTGAAGACTCACTGTGGGTTAAGAAGTGTACTAGATGTACAATATGAATGCATTTATCTATTGTACTTGTGTCTATACATCTATGCCTCTGGAAAGTCAGGTTTTTACACTGGTCCCTGTGAATCTCACATAATTAACTTTTGTGGATTCAATTTATGGTGTATTGTATGGACCTACAATGCATTCATAATAATTGTTTTAAAAAAGGCACTTCTCCAATCACAATGACTCTATTTCATCCTATGTGTTTACCCACAGCAGTCCCATTGTTTTGTCTATTGTACTAACACCACTGCATGACCACTTTATCATGTAATGAAAAAACCCCAACGCTGAATTTCATCACATTACCTCATTGCAAAAGAGAGGATGAGTAAGGAAATGCTGGCATTATGGATAGCATTAATTACTATTCTGCTCTAAGTATACTTGGATTTAAGTTCCTCAATTGACCTGGACCCTTGGCCAAGAGCATGGGCTTATCACAACCCTGCATTGAGTGTAGTTTTTGACGGTTTAGATAATGTCCTTTACACATCGTTATCTATACTATCTCTGGCCCAGCTCCTAAGGAACTCACCCAAGGGGATGGGCAGGACTGAAGTCCTCCATTTAGTCTTATCCTGAACTCCCTCCTTGCATGTTCTAGAACCTTCTCATTCTTCTGTCATCCCTCTATCTCATATTCTAGCAACTATCTATCCATTTCACACTTGAAGGCGTTCCTTCAGTACCCAAGTCGAATCTATTATGCTTATACATACACTTTTAGTTTATCTCACTTTCTGCCTTTCCTAGATGGCCAAATCACCTTAGAAATCTTAAAGTGCGCACTTTGACTCCTTCAACACACATCCACATTGGGGGGGTGCAATGGTCCTTTCACCGTTTACTTTACATACTAAACCTGTTCTTATTACACTTTCATTAGGCTTTGCACCATCCATTCTTCCTCAAACCACAGGCATCTTCCAGGTAACTCATTTCAACGGGGCTTGGTGGGTGGTGCATTGGGTGATCAGAGCCTTTGTGTCCTTTGATTCCACACCCAAGTCCTCACTTTGCTAGGAGCTAGTGGTAACAATTATCGCATCTGTCCATTATTACCACCATGCTCAGTCTTCCTTTCATCATACGTCCCTATGGGGATCCAATTTATTTCCTCCCTTTTACCACTATCTCTCATCTCACCTTTTATGCTTGCACATAATTGAACCAGGATATCAAATATCAAGTATGTATATGAAAAGTATGGGATTATTAAGATAGAGTAAGGTAACTTGCATGAATACACTTTAGCACACTGATCACTCATGGTCATTACAAACAGCTTCAATAATGTATACAGATATATCATAGTATCACATACATCTCTCTCTCTCTCTCTCTCTCTCTCTCTCTCTCGCGGAGGCGAGAGCGAGCGCGTAGAGCGGAGAGAGAGCGAGAGCGAGAGAGAGAGAGGAGAGAGAGAAGAGAGAGGAGAGAGAGAGAGAGAGAGAGCACAAATTGATAGCTGTGAGGTGTTAGGCTGACTGAGTCAAACCTCTCAGGTGGTGTTGGTGATAGTAGTACTAGTGGCCACTATAGCAATGGTAGATCCAATGGTATGATAATGGTGTATCCAATAATAATAATGATAACACAATCATATATATATAATCTATATAATATATATATTATATATATATATATATATATATATATATATATATATATATATATATATATATAGAAATTGAATATATAATTATATATATATATATTATATATATATATATATATATATATAATATCTTTTCATATAACTGTACTTTCTCCCAATCAAGTGGGGTGGCTGGTAAATATCAGACAGCCATATTTATTTTTCATGGGAAATGAACTACCCATAAAAAGGGATCCCAACCCTCTACCCTCATCCCTTCAATGCCCTCTAATAATAACGCACTCATGGCAGTGTCTCAAGCTGACTAACATGGTTAACCAACCCAGGCCTTGACTGCACCACAACAGTAGCACAGACCAACAGTGTAGTGGGGAGTGGGGTTTAAAGAAAATAGGAAGGAAGAAGTTTATGAATGTTGAGGAATTGGAGGAGAGGGAACGGCAATAGACCAGATGGGGTTATGGTTATGTATGCAAAATAGGAAAGCAATAGGAACCAGTTGGTATGTCTGCTGTTGTTGTTTGCTATACGCCTTCAATATATTCACAATGGTCGGGGGTCTTCAACATAGTCTCTGAGGGGCCATATCTGTTTATTTAGGTAGCGCAAACTGCCCCAAAATGACGAACCCGTAACGAATGTTTGAATACAAGGCCACGGCTGACGGAACGCTGCCCTGATGTGATCCAACGGTGCCATATAGTATGGTGGTGAATCTGCTTTCCCACCTGTGTCTTTCTGAGAAAAATTTAATAAACCCTCGCAAATGTAATGATTCACACGGGTGCACCGGGGTTTGGAATTGTCGATCCTGACATGGGTGCCCTTCAAAAACATAAAGGTAGAGATGGTTACCTTACAGGGGTTTTACTTTAATATTTTTTGTAAACTTTCGTTATTGGGCAACCACCGTTTTCGAGGCCAAAACTTAGTTTTTTTCCTGAAAAATTTTTGTTGTTTTTGAATTTAATCTCTTTGAATTTTGATTTTTGAATTTTGCACAACTCTGCTAAACTTCCCTGAAAACTGTCTCGTGTTTAAAAAATATATATATATATTCTTCGTATAAATAAGTCACCAGGGGGCCCTAAAATTAGTGATAACAGCCAACCGAAAAGAAAATTGGTTAGAATCACAATATAAATGAAAAAGAACTCCTAGCAAAACATGAAAGTGGCGCCCCATGTCTGGTCTTTTCTTAATTCAAGTAAAAATGCTTTTATACGGTATTTTTTTGGGGTCTGGAACGGATTAATTCAATTTACTTTATTCCTTATAGGAAAAATTTTTCAACTCGAACATCGTTTTGAAGTAGTAATTAAGTTTGAGTACAGAGTGCCCACTAAATAAGTTTTGTTGCAGACAATGCAAAACTATTTAAAGAAATAAGAAGCTATAAAGTTGTGATACACTACAAAATGCTTGAATAAATCTACAGTAACCAGAAGATGGGAAATGGAATTTAATGTGAAAAAGTGTCATGTGATGAAATGGGAAAAAAACGAAGAGATATAATCAAAGGTTCTGAAGAGGAAGACCTGGGAGTGTAAACAAAACGCCCACAACCAGAAAAATTTAGAGAAAATCTTTGAAGATACGTACAGGATGTTGAAGAATATTAGGGTTTCATTTCATTACATGGACAAGAATATGATGAAAGATATTACTACAATGACCGACCCCATATGGAATATGGCTGCCATTGTGTAAGGTAAGGTAAAATTGGGGGGCCTACGCTATGCTGCGCGTGGCTGTCGGTGCTCATCTCCGTGTCCCTTACCCTTGCCATTGTGTGGTCCCCATATAAAAGAAGCATGTGAAAAAGTTGGAGAGAATACAGAGAAGGTAACAAAGATGGTATCAGAGCTAGAAGAACTGACGTATGAGGAAAGGTTGAGAGATCAAAAATTCTAACACTGGAGCAAAGAAGAGAAAAAGGAGACTTGGTAAAAAATTTATAATTGATAAATAAGATGGAAGAAATAGACAATGAGAGACTACTGATTTGGGAGCAAAGAGAATATCGATACAAAAGAGGATATACAAAAAAACTAAGAAAAGCCTTGTAAAATACAACTACGTAGGTAAATACAGGGGTGCAGCATGAGCCTCTTATCACAGGCGCCACCACGGGCGAGGGCTAACCATCACAGCCCTCAAGTGAACCTCCAGGGCCTACCATCCGAGCTCTGGAAGTCAAACTGCCTACAGGCGTTATAGGCTTAAATGTATAAAAAAAAGACTACTGTAGTGTTCCTTGCCCAGGAGTGTTCATGGAGGTGGTGAACTCCCTTACAAGCGAGAATGCCCAGCTGACTCAGGCCTCCTGCTGTAAAGGGCACAGCTTGGACAGGCTCATCCGATAAATGGCTGGTGCATTCTTCAATCTGGTTGCTGGCAATATGGTGCTTGACATCAACAATGATGATGTCCACGCCAAGCACAAGGCTGGTGCTTCTACAGAGCGTGAAAATAGGTCGCAAAGTGCTAATAATTGGAGCAAGCTGATAGGTGTGAAAAAGAACAGACATTCCATATGTTGTAGAATGATACTAGGTCATTTGTTGAATATACTGTAGCTATATTGTAAGTATGTTAGGTAAATGTTTTATTTTTTATGTGGTATGACTACAGTACCCTCCCGAGTTTCGCGCTTGCTTTATTCCCAAGGCATAGCGCGAAACTCGGGTATTGAAAACCCTGTAAAAATGCTCATTTAGTCCGGTGCGAGGCGTAGTACCATATTTTACGGCTTATAAGACTCACGTTTTCCCCCAAAAAATACCCAGAAAAATACTAATGGTCTTCCAAGACGAATGTTGTAGTACTTCCTCAGTACTCAGTACCTCAGTACTTACCTGTTACAAGTATTTCAAATACCATAAGACATTCAAATCAACTACGTAATCTGTCCTCACGCTGGTATGTTTACATTCCGACTTTTGACGGCAGATTGCCGCAATTGCTGCCAACAGCGCCATCTATCGTCTGCTAGTGTTG
The DNA here is from genome assembly GCA_016584305.1 of Chionoecetes opilio. Classification (NCBI taxonomy): domain Eukaryota; kingdom Metazoa; phylum Arthropoda; class Malacostraca; order Decapoda; family Majidae; genus Chionoecetes; species Chionoecetes opilio. Next base: position 63,524 of record JACEEZ010016834.1, read on the forward strand.
ATGTATCATTTACCACCAGGCTGTCACACATATCACAAGCTCTTTTCAGTCCTGGAAATTACACCCATGGCGAATTCATCAGAACGATTTACTAATACTATCACATACAGCTAAAAGTTTATACGATACGCCAAAGAAAATGGAAACAGACCAACAGAAAGACACTTTTGGATCACCGCTGGGAGAAGCGGTGGCCGAGTGGTCCACGCCGAGCACATGGCTGGCGGCTGGCCGACAGACGACAGTGGCCGTGCGGTGATGTAAACAAAGGGCATTACCTCCCCTGTAAACGCGGTACACTCACGCTTACTAATCTCTTTTTTGATGGCTGGGAAAGTGATTGATGGTGTTCATCTGTCAGACTATGTCCTCCAGATGTTGGACTCTGGATCTATTCTTCGTTACATTGAAAAATGTAAGGAAATAGGGAATATAGATCCATATAACATACCGCAGCACAAATGGAGACATCACGACTCTGCTTGGTGGCGATCCTCCAGGCTTATTACGCCAGTGATATATACGACTACTTTGTGAGCTTGAAAAGTTATTTAATCACTCTACCCATGTCTACAATTCTTAAAGACTAGTAATTCACACTGCAGTTTAATACACAGCTTAAGCACTGCAAACGTAGTAATAATAATGAGCTGTAGCTACTACTGTGTGCGTGAGAGGAACGGTGACTGTGGTGTGCGGGAGCAGAGGCTGGCGGAGAGAGCCTCGTCCAGTCACTTACACAATCAGTGAGTACTGAGGGTGGCGCGCTTGCTTATACCCAGATTGATGATGATAATTATTTAGTTAACGCTAATTTATGCATGATGCTAATTAATTTATCAGAAAACGAAATATATCAATGGAAAGCTAATCCAATTTCGCTTCTACTAATGCAGCCCATTAACTCTTATAAAAATCCTGCCTGCCCACCACGGGCGAGGGCCAACCATTACAGCTCTCGAGTACAGGGCCTACCATCCCACCCCTGGAGTCACTGCCAAACGGCGCTATAGGCAAAAACCAAAAAAAAAGTGTTCGAAGCAGCGCGAAACTCGGGAGATAATGCGTGAAAGTCGGGATGGTAAGAATTTAGGACTCGGCGCGAAACTCGAGGATCGTGAAACTCGCATAGCGTGAAACTCTGGAGGGTACTGTAGATACTTTGGCGGATTTCTATAATGCTTCTAGACATTGAAGTAGAGATTGTTAGCTTTTATTACCATTAGTTTAATCAATTTCTGTTAACTAAGAGCCAAGATATGCTAGATAGAACGCACAGGGCCGCTTTCCAGTTATGGGGCCATTACTGCAAAGCGTTGAATTTGAGTGTCCAATCCTGGTTCTACTATTATCAATGGTGAGATGGGCAAAAAGAATGAGAGTAGGAAGCAAATTGTATGCAGCGAGGCTGTGGGAGGAGGGAGACATGCATTAGTAAGTTCAGAAAAGCAGTCACTATGAAATAATGGTAGAAGATAGCAAGAGAAGCAGCATTGCAGCATTGTTTGAGAGATAGAAGACAATTAGAGGAGGGGAGTTGATGAGACGAACACTTTTGACTCCATCTTGTTCAAAAAAGTGTCTTTACCTAACTGTGATATACATGTACAGGGAATGAGTTATACTCGTTGAGTTCTGTCTTCGTATCTCGTTTTGGTCAATCATAGCTTTAACCCTATAATGCCTAAATTATCATGTCTCAAGATCGAAAATTTGTGATAAGGCTGACTTACCCAGATCAGTAGTGAAAGTGGGAGTGATATGCAGTGGAATGGGAAGGAGGAGGTGTGTGTGGGACAGTTGAGGCAAACCTCATGAGCCTTGCTGTATGGTACCACATGGGCTTCTGTGATGGTCGTTGCCGGCAACTCTCTGCAATGACCTCTTCACTTTGGAGGGTAACTGAATACTGAAAAGATAAATAATGGTAATAATTACTGTTGAAAAATTTTCGGCAAACATTTTCATATTGCTGTTATGAAATGGGTTCCTGAAAATGAGTGGATGTTCAATTTTTGGGAGGGCAAGGGGAAAATTACTTCTTTCTTTGAATCAAAGAAACTGGACTGCTTTATATTTCATATAGTATGATGGTTTGTGTTAGCAATGAAAGAGTGTATGAAAGATGCAATATTGACCAAATAAGATCTGAATATTTCACTTATGAAGCCAGGGGCCGTATTCATATTTTTGTTTGCCACCACGCTTAAAGCACTGCCACTTAAAAGTGTTGGTCAAAAAGTTATTCATAAAACTTTAACCAAACGCTTTAAATTTCAGCAAGATTGGCCAGCTAACTTGCCGTACTCTACTAAGTCCCACTAAAAGTAGGAATGATATCAGGAATCGGATATAAAAGATGATTTGGCGTGTAAGTAACATTAATTCCCCTTCCCAAGTTTATACATACAGTGGCCGGGATGAAATTAGACAATTCCTTTTTTTTTGCTATTTTTAATTTTTTACTCTAAATAAACCAATAGGATTGAAACTAATTTTTTTTTATACATTTCAATACTTTTATTTATAATTTAGACATATTACCATGGTTTTTATGTATATAACTGAAGTCTTATTGGCATAGAATGCGCAACAGTACGTAAATACTCTAAAGTAAATACTCGTTTTACCCAGATGGATGCAGTGTTTGAATATGTTTAGATGTCTCCCCATATCTGCTAGAGAGCTTACTAAATAGGGTGAAGTCAAAAGCTTTTAGTCTCATAAACTCCTTTCTCTGACTGACTGTTTTTCAATCTTTAATTCACCGCTGCAATGTTGTTTCTCTTTCTATTTTTTACAGTTTATTTTCATGCTCACTGCTCTTCTGAACTTGCTACCTGCATGCTTTTCCTCCTCACGCAGCCTCGCTGCACAAGATTTTCTACTCATTCTGATTCCTATTTTGTTCATCTTACTTATGCAAGAGTTAACCAGTATCTTCATTCTCTCATCCCTTTCATTGGTAAACTCTCTTCCTATTTCTATTTTTCCACCTTCCTATAACTTGATTTTTTTTTCAGGAGATGAGTGTCAAGACACCTCCATCTAAATTGCTTACCCCCTTTCTGCATATCTTACCGTCTGCTTTATAGGGTCTAGCACCAATTGGGCTTCTTGTTACTTCTTTTTTTTTGCTATTAGCCAGTCCTTTGTGATGTAAGAAAACAAAAACAAAATAATGTGTGTGTATGCAACATATATAAAAAGCCACACTCCAAAGTCAACAGTAGCATTACAGGAGATCCAACTCACTTGTACACAGGGGATCTCTGCCTCGCTGAAGTCAAAGGTGGCCACAATGTCTTCGCCCAGTCTGAAGCTGGTTTTGTATATGCAAAACCTGACAACCTTCCCTCTTTGTTTGTGATGTTGTACTGGCTAAGGTTCTTGCGGTTGACACATTCTGGGAAAGAACATAGAAGCATGAGCAAACTGAACATCACAAAGAATCATCACATTTTCTCCACTCTCTGATAAAAGAGCATGATGTACCACGTACATAAGGACAACATAAACTATAAATTCTGCATCTTTATAAGACATTGTTTATTACCGGCCAAAGGATAGATTGGGAACCCCTGAACAAAATCATCCAGCTCTCTATTTTTCTAATACATACTCCATTTACTTTCACTGGTGACATATAAAACGTGAATGAAATATTAGCGTATGAGTAATGATATATGTATTCATCTAGTTGAATTCATCTAGTTGTATTTTTAAAGGGCCTGAGCTACACTCATATGGCCCCATCTCCATATCTACATTTTTTATCATTCATCCTTAGTGCTTAGTGTTGGCCGAAACCATCACCCCGGGAGGCGGGTCACAAGCCCACGGCTAACACCCGGTACCCATTCACTGCTGGGTGGACTAGGGCTCAGGTTTTAAGGAAACCACCTATCTGTCTCCGCTCCGCCCAGGGATTGAACCAGGACTTCTCGCTGTGAACCGAGCGTGCTACCACTACGCTACGGAGTACCCCTGTGCTTTTAATTTAAGATCTCACTGCTTCTCTCTTTTTTGTTACAACAATTCATGATGTAATTTTCTCAAATGCCCCAATGTACATGTACATGTACAAACATGTACAAAAGGGAACTTTTTGGCTAGAGTAAGGGTGGGGGCATACGCTAGGCTGCGAGTGGCCTCGGTGCTCATCTCTGTCACATTAGCCTTTGAGCCTGTGGTGGGTGACAGCCCACTACCCCGGGACACAGGGCTAGTGTGGCATCCGGGTTACCACAGTTACCTTCCCCAGGTTTCCCAGGTATTCCTCAATCGACCAACCCCAAAAGGAAGGATGAACAGCTGGGTGGACTGCACGCCGACTGCCCTGGATTCAAACCCAGGACCACGGATTCGTAGCTAGGCGCGCTAGCATTTATACCATATACCACGGAGGCGCTATTTTGGCCAGAGTACTCTTTTATGTGTAAAAATTGACACGGAAAAGCAGGAGCAAAAGATCTCAAGTAAAGAAAAAGTAGTAACTGGAATGACATAAAATGCTTAAAATGATTGAATAGATACCTTTACAAACACACACTTTTCACTTTTTCACTTAACAATAGTGTAGTGGTTTGATACTGTTCCAATACTGTTCGGGGTTACATGCAAGCTATGAATGGGAGGGCTTGCTCTCACCCACCACTCAAGGGCTGGTGCCGTGCTGTAGACACACCTTACTCAACCCAGTCTAGGCTCGCCGTCCATGTATCTTTGCCAATTGAAGTTACTACAATTGGCGACGAAGATAATCTGGTACGAGAGGACTGGGACTGAGAGTGCTGTGAAGTGTGGGGGCGGTGTATCCAGCTTTCCTGTGAATACAGGAGTGAGGCAAAGGTGCGTCCTTGCCCCATTACTTTTCAACATTTGTATGGACTGGGTATTGGGCAAAGTTGTAGATCAAAGTGATTGTGGAGCATCCCTCGGCAACACCAAGATCACTGATCTTGTTTTTGCCGATGATGCAATAATCTTTGCTGAGTCACTGGAGGTCCTGGTGATGGCTCTCGAGGCACTGCACGAGAGGTAAAGCCTTTGGGACTTGAGGTATCCTGGCTCAAGAGTCAAGACCAAGGTCCAGGTTTTGGAGCCTTACTAGATGAAACAGTACAGTCCTATTCATGCTTGCGTGAGGACATTGAGATCTTGGAAAGTTTTTACATACCTTGGTAGCGCAGTCCATAATGGTGGCGGGTCACATAATCAAAAGCAGTTCTAATGTTCACCAGAAGTTTACAAGTTGCACAAACAATTCTATAGATATGTTTCTCTGGTGATGTCATCTTGAATTATTACTCCAAGGTCCATTTTCTTTCCTAGCTTGATGAATAGTCTGCTTTTCTCTTTGTAGCTCCACCTTATCCACTTTGTACTCTTACAATTTTCAAATGTGACACTTTTTTGGATAAATTCCACATTACACTTCTCACTCTAATCATACATCTTATCCAAATCTTCCTACAACATGCAATCCTGTTCCTTTTACACACTTAAAAAAAAAATTTAATCACCTGCAAATAAGCTAACTTAACTTTTCTAACCAACTGCCACGGTATTTATGTAAATCAGGAATATAAGGGGTTTGCTAACATCGAGCCTTGTGGTACTCCATTTATCACTTATCACACTTCTTCCCCCTGACGCCACTCTTTTACCACAATTATCATCACTCAGTTTTAGGATGTCTTTCATTCATTCAAAACTTTCCCGTCCAGTCTTTCTTCAAACTCTAATTTCCACAAACCTCTTGTGGGGTATTTTATGAAAAGCTTTCTTCAAACCCCAGTCAGCGCAATTCACTAATCCATCTCTTTCTTGTACCACATTGATCACCCTGGAGTAGGAGCACTACAGATTTGTGACACAGGAATTCCCAGCTCTCAACCCATAGTGTCTGTCTGGCACAAATCTCATTTTCCCCGGGATACTTACGGTATCTATTCCTTACTATATTCTCACATAACTTCCCTACATCACTGCTAAGTATTCTAGTCTGTACAGACTAGAGTCTATCAATGAGTCCTCTTTGTTCCACCTTTATGTATGGAGAATATCATCGCTCTTTTCTAGGCTTGAGTTACTATGCCTTCCCTCAGACAGCATGCAATTAGGCTGTGCACATTATCCACTAATTGTTCCCTACATTCGTTCAGAATCTAATTTGAGACTCTAGATGGACCTGAAGCCCTTCTAACAACTTGGGTTTTCAATAGTTCCAAAATTTCCTGAATTTCTCCTTCTCTATATCACTCAGCAATGTGCCTCTTTTCACTCCATCTCTTTCCATCAATCCATTTATATCATAAAAACCTCAAAACATGTAGAGTTCTCTTATTATTTTTTTTTTTATGATTACGTCACTGGCTGAGCAGCTGTCAGGTGTTATTTATACAAGAAAAATAGGAGAGATGACATAATAATCAATTATTTTGCTTTCCACACCCACTCAATACTCCACACATATTTCCCCAAGTGTGTTTCACAATGGCAGCAGCAGGGTGTGTTGCCCCTTAGTCCTGTCATGATGAGCCTAAAGGAAACAAAGAGAAATATATACACACACACCTGGATGATTTGCAGGGCAGTATGTCTTGGGGTGTCACGTTGTGGGGTGTGCAGGAAGGGGTTGGAAGGTGCCAGCTCCCCACTCTCACTGTACACACATCCCTCACTCAGCCCTGCAAGAGTTGTTGTTGTTTCCTCAGGCTGGCTGGCCAAACAGCCCCGAGCTCCTAAGATAGGCCACGGCCAGGACCGGGTTTTCCCACAAGGCCTTCATGGAGTGTATGTTAAGTTGTTGGCGTGTGTGATTATGTGATGTGCAGTCTTCCAAAATATGTTTGATAGTGTGGGAAGCTGTGTTGCATCCTGGACAGGCATCCGCAATGGATCCAGCCAGTCTCTTCTGATAGCTCAGAGGAGCTGGGTGGTGTCCACACTGCAGCCTGGCCAGATGGACTCTGTCCTCACAAGGAAGGAAGGACTCAGAAGGATGGATGTCTGGGGGCCTTGCAAGCAGCTGAGTGTTGTCCTTGAGTGGATGGATGGAGTGAAGTGGGGTTTTTGAGTGGATGGAGCGATTGGTGATCTGGGTATGGATATGCCTCTGGATGCTGATTTAGGGAGAACAAGGTGTAAGTGATAGAATTCATGTGTGATAATGTGTACTAGGTGTTGTTTTGATGTACGTTGGCATGTGAGGGTTGGGTGCCATGTAGTGTAGTGGGTGTTGTGGGTTTGTGGTGGATGAGGTGAGTGTTTGTGTGCCTCTCGTGTCAAGGTGGTCCTTGAAATTTTGAAGACTTTGTTTATGGTGTAGGTGGTCTGTAGGTGTGGTAGCTGTTCATTCTGTAAAGATTTTTAGGGCTTGTTCTGTATGGTATGTAGGGTGTTGTAATTTGTCTTCGTGAGGTTAGAGAAGCCCAGGTAGGGCTTGTGTCATCCATCACTGAACATCCACGTAAACTGTTTGTATACTATGGTTGTGGATTCTTTGTTGTGTACAAATTTTGTATTGGCAAGTGATCTAGGGCATTGAGCCTTAAGTGTGCATTTGTTTATGATGTTTGTGAATAGTGTTTAAAATAAATTGATGTATCATATATTATTCCAAGTATTTTATGGGGGTGTTATTTATGGTGAGGTGTGGGATGCATCGGAGTTCAGCTGTTTCCCGTAGGTGAGGAGGTGACGGTGGATTGGGTTGGTATATTATGCAATTTCTTTTTATGCATTTTTTGTGGACAATACAAAAAATATCTATCTATCTATCTTGGTGCTATTTCAAATCTGTTTAAGGTGAACCAAGTGTGAAGTGTGTCAAGGTAAGTTGAAGATGAGTATCTGTGTCTTGTGTGTACATGTAAGTGTTATGTCGTCTGTATAAGAGGCTGTGTGTATTGGCCAGTATGGGATATGGGTGTCATGCATGTATAGGTTGAAGAGTCGGTGATAAAATGGACCCTTGAGGGACACCATTTGTTAAGTTTTTGATGTTCGATGATTGGCCAGCAAATGACAATTGAGCATTTCTGCCTGCCAGGTAGTTGGCCAACCATCTTTTTGTGTTATAGTGCATGTTTGTGTTGTATACACACAAACCTCAATTTCCCGGACCTCCATTTCCCGGATATCGGATTTTGCCGGACAAATCCGAGGTCCGGGGATATGTCAGTCTCTCGGACATTTTTTTTTTTTTTTTTTTTTTTTTTTTTTTTTTTATACGTTAAAATGCCTGGTCCTGTTCGTAAATTGACAAAGTTGATCGGCGGTCCGAGTGTCTCCTGTCACCCCTGGTCAGTGTCCGCGCCTCCCGCCAGGTGGCAGCATGCTCAGCGGTCGTATTGTTTACATTTATTGTTTACACACGACACTCACAGTTCACCTGCACCGCCTCCGTCAGTCCCCTGACTCCACTGCCCCTGGTGCAGGAACATCTCTGAGACTATTGAACACTTTCTGCTGCCTCCCGCCAGGTTGGCAGCATGCTCAGTGGTCGTATTGTTTACATTTCGACACACGACACTCACGGTTCACCTGCACAGCCTCCGTTAGTCCCCTGACCCCCACTGCCCCTGGTGCAGGAACGTCTCTTGAGACTATTGAACACTTTCTGCTGCCTCCCGCCAGGTGGCAGCATGCTCAGCGGTCGTATTGTTTACATTTGGGCACACGACACTCTAGGTTCACCTGCACAGCCTCCATTAGTCCCCTGACCCCCACTGCCAGGGGAGTTCAGGAATTTCAGGAGTGCAGGAACGTCTCTTGAGACTATTGAACACTTTCTGCTGCCTCCCAGGTGGCAGCATGCTCAGCGGATGTAAAAGTCCGCGGCAGGGTAGTTGATATTGGCGGTTGCCGAACAGTAAATACTAAAGTAGGATAAACGTCCGGGGTGGGTAATGCATCGGACTGTTGCGATTCCCGAACTTTTGCGGTTCCCGGACCAGTGCTCCCCCCTATTGTCCAGGAAAATGAGGTTTGTGTGTATTTTGTTTTTGTGAGGTTGTGGCGGGGAATGGCATCAAAGCTTTCCTGATGTCACATGAGTTGAATTTGAATCCCTGCTTTTTTTCCATACATAATGCTGTTGCCAAACATGTGGTGCTACATACCATCCCCAGACTCCTTATGTGAAGCAATGTACATGATTTAGCAATTTGTAGGTCTATCTAATGCTAACAAATCATTGTACCTACTTTTACACTTTCCTTAACACCTCTCCACTTCTCCCTCATCAGCACAAAGCATGTTGGGATGCACAAAACTCCCACTATAGCCATCTTTCACAATTTAGTCTTATACAAAACTGGTGTAGACCTATAAGTAAACACCTATCTTTTGTAGCCTCTCAACGTCAATTATTTTAATCTCCTTTCAAGCACCACTTTACTTTCGGTCACACATGCTTTGTGTGACCGAAACACTTACCTTGCAGCACAATGACCATGATGGGAATACGCAGCAGCTTAGTAGGGGCGCCAAGACGCTGTGTGCCAATGGTGATCTTGTAAGCATACTTGAGTAGTTGTCCACGGTAAGTGGGAGGGGCATCACAGGGCAGGCTCTCCTTATACACAACTGTTGGTGAGGAGACTGGCACTTTAAACACTGCATTTCAATGGTAAACTGGCACAGTATGACAACAGACACTGGTGATGAGAAGTTTAGGACCCATAAGGTTTCAGTAAAGTTAGAGAATACAAATATTTTCAAAGGGACATTTTCCTGCCATCTTAATTTGTCGAATGTGGACACCTGCTTAGTTTCTTAAATTTCTTCTTTAACCCCTTGAGACCCAGAAGGGTAATTTCCATTGTAATTTGGGTACCATTAGACGCTTTTTAGTGAATATAAGCAATATTTTATAGATATGACCCGTTTAATATCCTTGTCCACTAGTTAACTTGGTATATTCAGTCACTTTTCGTAATTTTATGGCTAACAGACAATTTTTTATATAGCAAAGGAAAGATCTGGGCGTGAAGGGGTTAAATAATGATGCTGAAAGGAAAAACAAATAGACCATCACATGGGTCAACACTAAACCTTATTCAATGGATACAAACTGAGCATAAATACCTGCCACTAAGACACTAAACTTCTAATATAAGAAAAAAAAACTGTCAAAAGTTAAGAATATAGTACCTGTATGTATGTAATGCTTTAAATCTCAAACTTTTGTCTATAAATGTTATAACCTGCCTTTCCTACACAGTAAATAACATTGATCTGTTTGGTGTTGCCGCTTGCGAGGAGTTTAACATATATTTCTTATTAAGGAAAGCATACTTTCTACTTATATTCCTTCAAATTATCTACAAAATATAATTGTTACATTGCTTACCCACCTTAGAAATACAGTGAAAGTCAATAAAAGTAACACAACTTTTTTCTTAACAACACTGTAAAATATGTATGCCACATTTCTTTATTGCCGATAAATAACTTGTGCATAAAAATTTTAAACTTTTCTTTGATATATTACAATACAGTACCCTCCGAGTTTCACGCTATCCCAATTTTTCGCGATCCTCGAGTTTTGCGCTGAGTCCTAAATTCTTACCATCCCGACTTTCGTGCATTATATCCCCGAGCTTCGCGCTGCTTCATAAATTTTTTTTTTTTTTTTTTTTTTTTGCCTAGTGTGTATTTACCTAGTTGTATTTACCTAGTTGTAACTACAGGAAGAGAGCTATGCTCGTACTGTCCCGTCTCCAAATCACTATTATCCAGCTTGCCTTTGAAGTCCTGAATACTTTTTGCTTAATCACTTTTGCATCAAGGTGTTCCAGGCTTCTATGCTTCTATACGGAAGCTGTATTTTTTATGTCCCTCTTGCATGTTTCCTTTTCAATTTCTTCTCATGACCTCTTGCACTTTATCGTCCTACACAAACAGATCTTCTCTATCAATTTTTTTCCAGACCCATTGATGCTCTATACACTGTTATAAAATCTCCCCTTTCTCTTCTTTTCTCAAGAGTTTGGGAGTTTTCGTCTTCAAAGTCTTTCCTCATAATGGAAAATCTCTCAGGCTTGGAGCCATTTTTGGGCTGCTTTTTGTATTCTCTCAATCTTCCTTTATCCTTCTTTTTATGTGGTGACCAAATCACTGCCGCATATTCCAACCCTTTGGGTCGAATCAAGATGTTTTTAATTTCTTAATCATCTCTTCATCCAGATATTTTGAATGCCATTCTTATATTCCTCAGCACTGATTTTATATCCCTGTGACCCTGTTTATATGCTTCTCAGGTGAAAAATTTCCGTAATCAACTCCCAGATCTTTTTCGACCTTTTGTTTTGATTATCCATTCATTTCCCATCAAATACTTTCCTCTCTGTCTCTTTTTGCTACTGCCCATTTCCATCACTACACTTTTTAGCATTAAACTCCATTTCCCATAGTTGATCCATCTGAAAACTTATCTAGATCCTTTTGTAAATCCTCACAGTCCTCTTTACTTTCTACTTTTCTTAGTAATTTAGCATCACGAAAAAACTCATATAACTGTTTCACTCCCTCTGTCATATCATTTACATAGACCAAAAACATCACTGGGGCCAATACTGATCCTAAGGAACTCCACTTATCACACTGCACCATTCTGACTTCTGATCTTTATTACTGTTCTCATCTCTTCTGTTGCTCAAAAAAGTCTTCCATCCATTTCAGCAAACCCCCTCAATCCTCCTACATGTTCTAGCTTCCAGAAGCCAGTCCTTCTCTTTTAGAAGGTACCCCCTTTTTTTTCAAATGCCTTCTTTAGGTCCAATATAGGGGCCCAATTTTCCCGAAACCACACACCCTTTTTTCTTTTTTCCTGTTTTTAAAAAACATCGGGACCGCTCTCGAGTAAAAGCTTAAATAAATTCGTTTGTCCCCCTTGATTGACCATTCCTTCCTCCTTTTTTAAAATCCCCAAAACATCTGGCCAACCTTCCCCCCGGAGTTTTTTTTTTTTTTGTCTCTTCCAAATATTTTCAAACCTTCTGTTCCTTCCCACGAATTTTTTTCACCACATTTTTTTCCACTAAACCCCCTTTTTGTTTAATAGAACTGTGCCTTTGTAATTTAGTGGTTCTTCTTTGCTCCCCCCCTTTTTTGGGGGAATTGGACAATTTCCTTTTTTTTTCCAATCACCAGCCCCTCGCTCCTCTCCTTTTAATCTACTCACATTTTTACACCATTAAACTCCCTTTTTCAAATTTTGTTTCGCCTCTCATTATGCCCCCAATTGGCACTCCTCGGAACCCGTCTTTTCTCAAACCCAATCTACTTTCCTGGGGTAGCCACCCATTCTAAACCGCCTACTTAGTCTTCCCATTAATTTTTTTTTTTTTTTTTTTTTTTTTTTTAAATACAGGCGGGAAGGGCACAAAAAAAATTAACAAAAAGCCTGTTGTATGCCCCCCTTGAAACAAAAGGTTTAAAAAACTTACCCACTATTCTGCCTTGTTTTCTTTTTAAAAATTTTTAAATCATAGAAAGTTTCGGTGTTCCAATTTCCATAAAATTTAAAGTTACTTTACTCTTCCTTGGATTCTACATTTTTTAGTTTTTGTCCCTTCCCCCAAAGGGGAAAAAACTTTTTCGCTCCAACTTCCCTGTATTTTCTCTTTCCATACGCCAATGTTTCTTCCTTCTTCTTTTTCTTTTTTCTGTAACTTCTTTTGGGAATTTTTAACTATTATTCCCGTGGATTGGAAGAACTCTCTAATTTTTTTCTGTCCATTTTCTAAATCAAGAGTTTAAAAAGTCTTAATTTTTTCATCCCTTTCCTTAATTGAATTTTCCTTCTTTGTTTTCTTTTCCCCTTTTTTGTTTAAATCTTTCAAAAAAGTACAGCACCTTCCCAACATTGGCCCATTTGTTTTTATTTTATTTCTTATTTCCCATTCTTTATAGGGATTCCAAAGCGGGTTTTGTTACCCATTTTTGTGTTCTCTTTGCCCCTTTCTTTTTATTAAAGAAAAAAAAGAAAAATTTTTAAAGGAAATTTCCCAGAAATTTTATTAGAAAGTTAAGTCTTTTCACAGCAAATTTTTTGCAGTTAATTCCCCAAAAATTTTTCTCCAATTTCTAAAAACAAGAAACAACTTTGCTGTGATTTTAATGTTTAAAAACTCTTCAAAGAATTTGTTAGGTGGAAAGTTTTACTAACCTTTTCTTTTTGGGTTTATACCTCCTCAAACTTGAACTCTCCTTTTCAATTTTCCCCTTTTACCACAACCTCCTTGGGTAAAAATAAAAGACAAATATTGACCCCCCATAATCCACATCCTAAACCCAGCTTGGGTTTTACTTATGTTGGTTTCTGGCTCTCAGGTATCGTTTACTTCTGTTAATGTTGACCCAGCCCATTTATTTTGTGTACGATCCCCGCATCCTTTTCTTTTCCTTTAAACTGTTTTCCCTCTTACCTTTCTCTTTTAGATACCACTTCTTCAGTTTTGGTCCAAAACTCTCCAATGGGAATTTCGTTTTTCCTCTTCCGTCCTAAATTTGTTTTTTTCTTTGGCTTCTTTAACATACATTCAGACTGGCTCTTTCTTCCTCATTCATATCTTTTCCATCCATATTTTCTTATATTCTTCTGTTTTTGCCAGTTTCCATGCCTTAGACAATATATCTTGGTGCTGTATTTTTGGCCTGAACTTAACTTTTAAGGAGCCTTCCCTCATATTTCCCTAACCTGTGTGTGTGGTGTGTGTGTGTGTGGGGTGTGTGTGTGGTGTGTGGGGGCCTACACCCGTTAGGCCGTGAGTTCCAGGGGTGGGATGGTAGGCCCTGGGGGGTCGCTTGGGGCTGGTAATGGTTAGCCCTCGCCCGTGGTGACGCAGACATAATTTCTATAGGACGCCTGTGATTAGAGGCTCATGCCCCCCCCCCCATCTCCTCTGATGCCCTCGCAATCGAAGGTAAAGTTAAGGGCAGCATGTGGGTGTTCTTAGGCCACTCGACGGTGCAGAGAAAGATTTTAAGTGGATTTTACTGCCCTCATCAAGAAAATTAAATAAATAGGTAACACCTCAAATAAGTACCCCTTAAACCTACACCCCCGCCGTTCCTTTTACTTATTTACCACAAAATACTCCTTTATAAGTGATTAACCATGATGTTGGGGGTACTGTGGTTTTTTGGAGGTACTGGGAGGAGACAGGAGAGAAGAGAGGAAGGCATTGTGACAGTGTTATTGCCGTATAACACTGTCACACAACCATCAGCTGATGCCATCACTCCTCAGACCAAAACAAATAAAAATGTTTTAGCATCCCAGGTGAAATAGACAAGGAAGAGTTGACAAATCTGTTAACAAAGAAGACAAGTTTGAAGAAAACCTATGAAGCGATACAAAACGTCAAAGGTCACAGAAAAGACGAATCGAGAGAGACAAAGATGGAAGTTTTTAACAAGATAATCCCTTCCCTGCCTTGTCATACATAAAAGCCCCACTAACATAGACATAAGACGTTTTTACAGAGCTAGATCACTCAATTGCCTTGCTCTTATAACTAATCACACACTAATGCTTTCCTCCCTTCTCTACGTACCTCCAATGCCTTCCTCTCTTCTCTCCTGTCCCCCTCCAGTCCTCCAGCAACCACAGTACCACACACGTCCCTTTTTAATCACTTACAAAGGAGTATTTGTGTTAAATAAGTAAGGATCGGCGGGGGGTGTGAGGGCAGGTGCTACTTATTCCGAGGGGGTTACCTTTTTTTTATGCAAAAAGGTTCAAGGCCTGGCCTATGAAATAGGCCACTTGTAATATCTAGATCAAGATCAAGTATCGTTCGTTGGACAGAATACGTGTGGGAGAACGCCGACTAAGGCTTCACCGACAGCATCAGCTGGGTGACTCCCAACTCAGTTCAAGCTCAAGCTCCTCTCCTCCTACTCTACTCTACGTAGTGTGTTGGCCGAAGCCACCACCCGGGGGGTGGGTCCAAACCCTTGGCTAACACCCGGTACCCTTTCACTGCTGGTGGACAGGGGTTTGTGGCATTTTCAGGATATTTTTTTTGGGGAAAAAATGAGTCTTATAAGCTGTAAAATACAGTAGGTACACCTCGCACCGGACTAAATAAGGATTTTTAACCAGTGTTTTCAATACCCGAGTTTCGCGATCCGGGGAGTTTCACGCTATGCCTTAGGAAAAACAAAGCGAAACTCGGGAGGGTACTATAAATTTAGTTAAAATTATATTGGTATGTGTTTTAAACCCTTTTTTGTGATGCCTTTTACATACATCACAGAATTATGCATCGCATGTTTGGGAAAAGTGGCACTTCTGTACACAGGGGTACACAGGTGTAGGCCCAGCTGACCGCCCCTAGCCGCCCTTTAGGAAGGTCACACTATAAATTATACTAAGCCCAAGATTTAACCTGCAAACCTAACAACCTGTTTTAAACTCTTAACCTAATCTATCCCCAAGTTTTGATCTCCTAACCTAACTCTATATTTCAACCTCCTAACCTAGCCCCTCATAAAAGTGTCCTCGGCAAAGGAAAACAAAAGCGTACAGTCACAAGAAGAAGAGTACGATACAGGTCCAAGAAGAAGAGTACGGTGTAAAAAACAAAGGATGCAGGTCCAAGAATAAGAGTACAAAGTAAGTAAACACAACCCTCTGTCCTTCCCCGAAAAAGATGGTTTTATATCTCCGAAAGTAGTGATTTGCGACACTCATAGAAAATTTTTCTCATAATCCATAGAAATATGCAAAAACCATACGATTGTGTAAAACAGTATGGTCAAAAATAAAGTATTCATGAAAATACAGCAAAAAACCCCTTAAGGGAGCGTCCGGCTTTGAAATACAAAAATAATCGGGAACAAATTAATAAAATTGAAAAAAATCCTGGGGCAATGGCAACACCTTCAGTAGTATAATTCCGAAATTTTAGTGCAAAATTCCTTATGGTTCCTTAGTTTTCCGATGGTTTTCCCCCCCACCCTACCCCCCTTTCTACCCACCCTACATCGCGCGCATCCTGGAGAGATGTGTCTGTGGACTGACACACAACACAAATGAGAGCTTCCACAGCAAGAGGTGGTCAGTGCACGGAAAGCTAAGTTTGCTGGCTTTTAAAAGACTATGTTTTGTTGCAGTTAGCAATTTGGACCATAAATTCGGTTATCAGAAGGCAAGTCTGCTGAAATCCTTCAGTCAACTCGAAGGCACTGAGAAAATCCCTCTCACAAGATAAAGAAGAAGAAGGCACAGCAAAGGGAAGCACAACCCAAAGCCAAAAAGAAAGAACAAAAATCAGGAGACTGTGCACCGGGTGACCTCTAAGTTGACATAGTTGTCCTAGCCGTGAGGAGTCTGGGCAACTCTGAAAGGGGAAAAATACCTTGCCTTGAGGGAGGGCAGGGGGACTAGGAGCCTCATTTGCTATTTAAAACAGTGAATTTCTTATCAGATGTAAATAATCCTAAAAAACAATAAGTTACCTGAATATCACAGTGATTCACGCCTATTTAATATAGATATGGCATATCCAATTCTTGCCAGAGCTCCCCCTTTAATCAGTATTCGGGAAGTCGGAATTACTAATAAGTCATAATGGCTGGCATATATTAATTTTTAACATTTTTCCAATTTTGATTAATTACTTCTTCCTTTTTCCTATATTGCCCGTATACCTCCAGGGCTCCAATATGAAAAACGTATTCCCCAAATTCAAAAAGTGGCCAAATATATCCAATATTTTTCTTCAAAATATGTTACATGTGAAGTAATGACCGTATTTTAGGCTTATAAGACGCGCATCTTGGAAGATGCACCTGCTTTTGGAAAAAAATTTCTAAGAAAAATATATACATATTCTACCGGTAGGCGGTATAAAATGTAAACCCAAATTTTTTGGGTAGGCGGTGGTCTGAAGTGTCTTTCTGCTGCTCTGTTCCCATTTTCTTTGGCGTATCGTACAACTTTTTGCTTGTATGCGGGAGTATAAGTAAAAAAGTTTTGATGAATTCGCCATGGGTGATAATTTCCAGGACTGAAAAGAGCTTGTGATACGTGTGACAGCCTGGTGGTAACACATCTAATGTATACATCAACACTACCAGACGATAGTTGGCGCTGTTGGCGCCAATCTGCCAAGCTCCGAGGCGGAACGTCTTCCGCCAGTACCGTAGTAAAAATCACAGCGCGAGGACAGATTAGTTGATTTGAATGTCTTACGGTATTTCAAAATACTTTTAACAGGTAAGCACTGAGGTACTGAGTACTGAGGATGTACTACAACATTCGTCTTGGAAGACGCATGAAATATTTTTCAGGGTATGTTTTAGGGGAAAAAGTGAGTCTTATAAGGCTTAAAATATGGGTACATACAATAGGGTTTAAATTTATTTAAAACCTTACCATTAGCAGCCAGGGCTCCTGAGCTGCCTGGCAAACCCGAGAATGGCTCTACAATCTACAGACTAGTAGTTTTCTACTAGCATATTTATAAATTTTTTGCTACAATAATATATCTACTCCTATAACTAATTTATTTATAATTTTTATAATTATATCTAATTATATATAATAATATTCCTATAATTAATATCATTCCTATCTATTTCTATATCATAGAAATGTCAAAATCTTCGGAACCAAATTCCTCTTGTGACTTCTGGCACCCAGTTAATAACATCTCTAACAATTTTTCTTCATCTTTCCTCCTATGCTTCACCCAGATGGCTCCACAGCTGTCTCATTATTTCTAAAGCTAACTCTTCGCTCAAACCTTTGCTGAAAATTCCACTCTTGTTGATGAAGGGCTTGTTCCTCCTTCTCCTCCACCCTCTGACTATATTATGCCTGTTATTAAGATCCTTCGTAATGATGTTTTATTTGCCCTCTCTGGCCTAGATCCTCGGAAGGCTTCGGTCCTGACGGAGTCCCTCCTATTGTCTCAAAACTGTGCTTTGTGCTTGCACCCTGCCTGGTCAAACTTTTCTGTCTTTGTCTATCTACTTCCACCTTTCCTTCTTGCTGTTTTTGCTCACATCCAACCTGTCCCTAAGAAGGGGGACCGTTCTAATCCTTCAAACTACCGTCCTATAGCCCTTTTACTTCCTGCCTTTCTAAAGTTTTTGAATCTATACTTAATAAGAAGATTCTTAAGCATCAATCTGCTCACAATCTTCTATCTGATCGTCAGTATGGTTTCCGTAAAGGGCGATCTACTGGCGATCTTCTAGCTTTCCTAACTGAATCTTGGGTCATCCTCCTTTAGGTGTTTCGGTGAAACTTTTGCTGTTGCCCTTGACCATATCAAAAGCTTTTTATAGAGTCTGGCACAAATCTTTAATTTCCAAACTACCCTCATTCGGGTTTTCTATCCTTCTCTCTGTACTTTCATCTTAAGTTTCCTTTCAAACCGTCTACTTTGGAAATCTCTTCCTGTTTCTATTTTCCACCTTCCTATGACTTAAATCTTTTTCAAGAGAAGAGTAACAAGACACCTCCCGAACTAAATTGGCCCACCCCCCTTTTTTATTATCTTACTGTCTTCTTTATAGGGACTGGCAACTAAGCGGGCTTTGTGTTCCTCTTTTTGTTGTGCCCTTGGCCCCGCCTTTGCGATGTAAAAAAAAAAAAAAAAAAAAAAAAAAAAAAAAAAATGAACGTATGTAAGAATAAACACTAACACCCAGATCATGGCCACTGGCCAATGCTTACAATTTACAGGACGTATCTCTGGTCCCCCATCTATTTTAATTTCCTCTCCGGCAATCTGTTGCCTGCCTGCCTGCGAAAGAACTTTGGTTGTTACCCTGCCGTGGCAGGCTGCTAGTCCCCCTTGCAAGATCTTGGGCAAAAACAGACTCACCATGAACAAATTTCTTTTGATGAATTTAATCACTGTAGATAGGTTCTCTCGCTCTCTTTCTCATATGGGAGACACGGATAATGATATATTTTCATTACATTG
>JACEEZ010016835.1:0-7500 GCA_016584305.1 Chionoecetes opilio
GATGAGATGGTTAAAGCATGAAAGGAGGGAATGTGGAGGACAGGAATAAAAGGAGACTGGTGCGGCGTCCTTGGGGAGAGTTCTTGGTAACAGGCGTCCAGAAATGGTTAGATAAATAAACTACATGAATTTACGCCTGCAGTCTATGCAAATTTCACTGTGCCCGCCAGATTTGGCATTACAAAGAAACTCAGCACCAGCAAGTGTCAGTAAATAACCAGCACTAACACAGACCAGTAATAACCAGCATATTTTCAGGCAATATAGATACTTTCATGACAGCAAGGCAGATTTCAATGCTTAAGACACTTTGTCTGAAAATCAAGGCATATTTCAGGCATTAAAGACACTTGTCATGAACAGCAATGGCAGGTTTTTGTATTTCAATGCATTACAGCACTTGTCATGAACGCAATGCAGATTTTCAGGCATTAAGACACTTGCCATGAACGAGAAAGGCGATTTCAGGCATTACTGACAGTGTCATGACCAGCATGGCAGATTTCATGCATTAAAGACACATTGTCATGACCCCCAAACCACGCCGTTTCAGGCATTAAAGTACCATTGTCATGACAGCAAGCAAATTTCATGCATTCAAGACACTTTCATGAACCAGTCAAGGCAGATTTCATGGCATTAAAGACAATTTGTCCATGAACGCAAGGCAGATTTCAGGCATTACTGCACTTGTCATGAACAGCATTTGCAGATTCAGGTCATTAAAGACACTTGGCCATGACAGCAAGGCAGATTTCAAGGCATTACTGACACCTTGTCATGAACAGCAAGGCTATTCAGGCTTAAGACACTTGTCATGAACAGCATGGCAGATTTCCGGCATTAAAGACACTTCTCATGAACAGCAAGGCGATTTCAGGCATTAAGAACACTTGTCATGAAGCAGCATGGCGATTTCAGGCATTTACTTGACACTTGTCAATGAACCGTCAATGCGGATTTTCAGGCATTACTGACACTTGCAATTAACATAAACAGTTTCAGCATTAAGACCCTTGCACTAACTAAAACATATTCGGTTCGGGCATAAAGATACTTGCAATAAACATAAAACAGAATTCAGGCATTAATGACACGTGGCCATGGAACAGCAAATCATTTCCTTTCATGCAACCCCAGAATCTGAATCGCTTCTTTTTTGTTAAGCTTTGCAACAACTGTGTCCCTGAAAAAATTCCTTACACTTTTGGGTCTAATATTTGGCTGCAGCCCTGTAAATTAGTTTGGTGGGGGATCTGCAGACAGCTCTCTGTGCTGCATGCAGACGATTCCCGCAGTCTGCGTGTTGTTGATTGCAGCAATTAATTTTCCTGACCCCTGTAAAATAACATACAGTCAATGTCACACCAATTAAATATATCAAATAATAGCAATATGGTGCTGTGTGTATATATGCTTCCTTGCTTAATATACACACCACACCTACACACAAGATAGAATAGTAGAGATATAGAGAAGAGAGATAGAGAGAGAGAGAGAGAGAGAGAAGAGAGATAGAGAGAGAGAGAGATAGAGAGAGAGAAGAGAGAGAAGAAGAGAAAGAGAGAGAGAGAGAGAGAGAGAGAGAGAAGAGAGAGAGAGAAGAGAGAGAGAGAGGAGAGAGAGAGAGAGAAGAGAGAGAGAGAGAGAGAGATAAGAGAGAGAGAGAGAGAGAGAGAGAGAGAGAGAGAAGAGAGAGAGAGAGAGAGAGGAGAGAGAGAGAGAGAGAGAGAGGAGAGAGAGAGAGAGAATGAGGAAGAGAGAGAGAGAGAGAGAGAGAAGAAGAGAGAGCGAGATATAAAAAGATAGATAGATAGATAGATAGTAGAATAGATAGATAGATAGATAGATAGATAGATAGATAGATAGATATATCATATATCTCTATATAATATAACTATATCTATATTAGAGCGAGAGAGAGAGAGAGGCAGCGAGAGAGTAAACATATATATCTATCTTTACTATATCCCATGGCCTGTTTCGTTCCCTTGATATATGTCTTTTTATGAGGTATTTTGAAGGCCGAAATGTATTCATAGTAATTAGCAGCATATTATGTGGTTATGACACCATATTTTTTTTTTTTTGAAGATTGACCCCTCATATTCCGTCACGACCTGGAAGTCATTAAAATTAACTATTTTAATTTTGGCCTATATTATAAAAAAACAAACTATATTATATTACAACTGACCAAACACAACAGTAAAAGTCCTGACTGAAAATAAAATAATTGTGCACACAAATTCCCGTCGCACCTGAGCATATCCTGTCTCCTTTGTTATTCTCTGGACAATTTCAATGTGATAGCCCTTAAATGGTTTTGTGTGTGTTTTGCTTGTGTGTTCACCGGAGGGCGCCATTGGGTGGATTGCCCTGCTAGGAATCCAGGGTTTTCTGGGGCTACACTTTCAGAGAGCTTACTTCCGGTCTGCACGACCTACGCGACTTCCAACAGCTGTTCTGGGCGACTTTTGGCTTCGCAGCACATTAAATCGCGTAGTTTAAAGACGTTGAGGCTGTCAAATCACACACATACTGCCTCCAGGCTGTTGTAGAGCACCGCCAATATACATAAAAAATACTCATAAATTGAGTATATAATGATGTTTTCGTGACTCAAGACTGACAGGCAAAGTATAACAATGAAATTAGGCCCTATTTACAATCCCTCCGCTCGTGATGATTTTTTTATGGGGTGATGGGTCAATGGCGCATGGTGGCTCTCACCATGACTCACCACACTACACCACCACGCCTGCTTCCGGGCGAACAGACAAGGTACATATAATATAATTATATTCCTTCTTCCTTCTCCTCCTAGCCTTTTCTGTAGCAGTTTGGTGGTAGTGTTGTGGTAGTGGAAGCATTGATAGTGGTAGTGTGGCAGCAGTAATAAATAAGAACCGTGTAACACACATTTCAAGCGTTATTGAGTGGTCTTCGTACCAGGAACGAATGCTTGGACGACAAAAACACGGCTTTATATTTTTATACTGCTGCTTCTGCTGCTGCTATTGCGCTGCTGCTACTGCAACCTGCTGCGCTGCTGTGGGAAGGGTTTGGGAGGGAGGAAAGATGAGGAGGAAAGGAGAGGGAGAAGCTAGGAGGTGAGGAGGAGGAGGAGAAGAAGTACCTTTTCTTATAGCAGTTGGTGGTGGTTTGTGAGTGGTGGCATTGGTGATGGTAAGTTGGTGGTGGCAGCAGTAAGAAAATATAGCCGTGTAACAAACATTTTGCAGCAGTGTTTGTTGGGTGGTCTTCGTACTATATAAGACATGTCTTGGACGACCAAAACACCGCTTTATATTTTATTTGCTGCTGCTACTGCTACAACTGTGCCGGCTGCTATAGAAAAAGGTTAGGAGGAGGAAAGAGGTGGATAATCTAGGGAGGAGGAGGAGAAGGGTGGGAGCATTTTGGTGTGGATGATGAATTTGTTTATAAACACAGCTGAGAGCGTGGAAGCTTTGATTGGCTGAAAACTTTTTGAGAAATACTATGTGATTCGCTGGCGAGGCTGTTGACGTATTGTCACTCAGCTCGCCAATCATCTATCGAAGCCCATAGTGACCCACGTGCGCCACTCCCATATCTCGTACCAGAATCCCTCGCGACTTCCGGGTTGTACAAATAGAGGAAGTGTTAAGCTAAACAACGGCCATTTAACTCTTGCTGAATGTCTGCCCTGTTCCCACTGTTTTTTGAGGAGCCACAACCTGTCAAAAGTACATTTATAGTAAAAAATGGGGTAAGAAACATAGGAATAATTGGGCAAAAGTAATGACATAGCCATTGTTGATGTATTTACAGACTCCTATGGTTGAGAAGACCCTATGGTGAAGAAATTACTGGTCACTAAGCCATAAGGTAAAGTGTCATCTGCTCTCCTGGGGCTACATTCAGAGAGGCTTTATTCCCGGTCGCACACCTAGCGACTTCCAACAGCTGTATTCTGGGCACTTTTGGCATCCGCAGCACAGTGATGACGTATTTAAAGACGTTGGAGGCTGTCAAACACACCTGCCTCTAGGCGGTTGGTTAAGAGCACGCAATATCCATAAAAAATACTCATAAATTGGAGTATATTGATGGTTTTTCTGACTCAAAACGGGAACATGGCAAGTATACAATGAAATTAGGCCATATTACAATGCATCCGCTCGTGATGAGTTTGTTATGAGTTGATGGAGCCGAGTGCGAACGATGGCATCTGCCCCATCTCAACCCCACGGCTCTGCGACAGACAAGGTATTTTCCTCACATCCTCCTTCTTTCTCTTACCCGTGTATTCTTCCCTTCTTCCTCTACCTAATTCCTCCTCCAGCAAACCACTACTACTACTACTACTACTACTACTACTAAACTACTACTACCACTACTACTACTGCTGCTACTACTATATAGCCGTGCTTTTTGTCGTCCAGCATCGTCTTGGTACGAAGACCGTTTTTGTTTCTCGCAATTGAAAACGGATTGGTCCTCTGCCGACAACACACAACAAGCTTGGTAGGGGCGCAATAATAATCATTTCTAAACTTGCAAACAAATATCACACACAAAGCAGTATAACACACTTTCAGCAGTGTTATTGGAGTGGTACTTCGTATCCAAGACGTGGCTGGGGACGTAAAAACACGGCTTATTAACTGCTGCTACATAAGAACATAAGAAAATAAGGAAGCTACAAGAGGCCGCGAGGCCTACACGTGGTAAGCTCCTGTAAAGACTAGTTATAAGTAGCTTCCTACTACAACTACTACCACCTGCTATAAGAAAAGGTTGAGGAGGAGGAAGGGAAAGGAGAAGGAAAGCGTAGGAGGTAGAGGAGGAGGAGGAGGAAGAAGGGTGGAGCATTTTGGTGTGGATGATAAATTTGTTTATAACACAGCTTGAGGCGTTGGATAGCCTTGTGATTGGCTGCAACTTTTGAGAAGACTATGTGATTCGCTGGCGAGGCTGTGACGTAATTGTACTTACGCTCAAGCCAATCAGCTTTCGAAGCCCATAGTGACACCGTAGCGCCACCCCATATCTCGTACCCAGATCCCCGCGACTTCCGGTTGTACAAATAGAGGAATGTTAGTTAAGCTAAACACCGCGCCCTTTAACTCTCTCTGAATGTCTGCCCTGAACAAAACTGAAGAACTTTTGTAGACACTTAATTTAGTTTGTGTCTCTGGGAATTTATTTCATATAACTCATGATTAATGGATTAAAAATGCTTTATTCCTTTATGAACAACTTTAGTTGGATGATTATGGATGATCACTGATATGAAAACATGGTATTTCCCTTAGTTTTATCATTGTAAAGAAGTCATCACTTAAAGAAATTATATTAGAATCATATCCTTCTACCCTGTGATAATATATATATATATATATATATATATATATATATATATATATATATATATATATATATATATATATATATATATATATATATATATATACACACAAACACATGTAATCACCTTGTGCATCACACAAATGATATGTACTTAATGATTATTGTGGTGGCAAAGGTTGGGGGACAGCAGGGTGTGGCAGGGCAGGGCAGGCAGCAGCTCATGAGGCATCTCTTCAGCCACGCCAAAATTTGTGGCATACAAATCTGAAATAAAATAAATAAAATCGAGGTTATGAACAAATTCTAATTAATCGTTATTATTTGTATTAATCGATTTTACTGCTATGTGCGATGTGATGACAAAGAATACAAAACATATATTTAAAGAATTATTGGCTTCTAGCTCACCATAATTTGGCAGTCCTGCATAAGATGTGCTTGCACCATCATCCGTTTGTTGAACATCCAAAACCGGGTGTTGAGAATGCTGTGTCTTCCTTGGTCTCTTCTGATGCTGTGGAAAAAAAGTTAGGTGTAAAGAATATCATTTCAAACATGCTAACGAACAGTGTTAAATGCAAGTGTATTTCTTTTTTCCACTTTACATAAATTGTTTTTATTGGTTAACCTAAGTGGCCAGTATTATACATCAACATAAAACACTTAATTATAATCATGGTACGGTTAATGTCTACCCAGATATTTGTGATACCTAATGTGATTTGTCTACTCATCAAGCAGCTTCAAGCTATCATGACATCTTACCTAGAATTCCTGGAGATGTCTGCACCTCACCGGCATCTAGGCTTACAGTAAAATGAAAATTATGTCATGTTTGGAGGAACATATGATACCATGAATGATTATGATTTTGTTATTAGTTTGCAAAAACTTATGACTGTACTGTGTACAGTACTACTTCATCATGATGTGGAAAACTAGAATGTGAAGGTTGCACAAACATGATTATGAAAAATATGCAGTTTACAAATTATTGGAGAATCACATCACATCTTAATCAAATCATATTATCTAGAATAAAAAGTTACAGAAATCTTATCCATATATGAGCATTCATAAATTACTCTATCAATAAGGAATGTAATTATTCACACACCATTAAAATCAAGATGTCGTAATGTTCTAATATGTTCTCAAAATATTCAGGTAACTACTGATTAAAACTTTTAATCAACAAACATAAATACCTCTTGGTGATAAAGGAGACATAGCTATAACAAACTAAGTAACCACAACTAAAGCTCCATTACATACCTGAAGGCCTTGGAACATCATTGCTCAGTAGGTGCCCCTTCATGCCTATGTGCTGAACTCAAGTGATCCTCACACACCACCTGGGTGTGAAATGGAGGGAATGTAAGGAAAGGAATAAAAGGAGATGTTGCGGCCATCCCCTGGGGAGTTCTGGTAACAGGCGTCAGAACTGTAGATAAAATAAATTAACATGAATGTACGGTGTAAAGTCTTATGCAAATTTCACCTTGCCCAGCCAGATTTGGCATTACAAAGAAAACATCATCCACAGCAAATGTCAAGTATAACATGGCACTAACACAGGACCAGTAGATAAGCAGATTCAGGCAATAATAGGCACTTTCATGAACAGCAGGCAGATTTCAGGCAATATAGATACTTTCATGAACAGCAAGGAGATTTCAGGCATTAAAGGGACACTTGTCATGAAACAGCAAGGCAGATTTCAGGCATTAAAGACACTTTCATGAAACCAGAAGGAGATTTCAGGCAATATAGATAGATACTTTCAGAACAGCAAGGCAGATTTCAGGCATTAAAGGCCACTATTCATGAACAGCAAGGCAGATTTCAGGCAATATAGATACTTTCATGTAAACAGCAAGGCAGATTTCAGGCATAAAGGACACTGTCATGAACATCCAAGGCAGGAGTTTTTCAGGGCATTAAAGACCTTTCATGAACAGGAAAGCAGATTTAAGGCAATATAGATAGATACTTTCATGAACAGCAAGGCAGATTTCAGCATTTAAAGACATTTGTCACGAAACAGCAAGCAGATTTCAGGATTAAAGACACTTGTCACGAAACAGCAGCAGATTTCAGGCCATAAAGACACTTCCATGAACAGCAAGCGATTTCAGGCAT
>JACEEZ010016835.1:12500-38075 GCA_016584305.1 Chionoecetes opilio
GCTTTCGAATGTGACGTCGCCGAGCCGTGATGCGTCGTCTGCTGGTCGTCAGTTTTGTTTTGAAGAGCTCGGGGAATTACAGATTTTGAATGCGGGAAAAACAAAAAAAAAACATTTAAAAACGGGTGACGGATGCAAAAAGGTGACAACATATTGTTGATATACTCGATTATGGCTATATTTTGACTGCATAATCAGGAATGATGAAATGGTCTGGGACGATTACTTTAAGCTTCATGTCGAAGAGAGGAAGGAATCTCAAGAGGTAAACATACTGTGTATCACCTTGAGAAGATGAAGTACTTGTCATGTGCCCACGAGTATGCAGTGACAGTAGCAAATCGGTTTAATGTACTTTGTGCCATCGGGGACCTGTAGAACTGTGGGAGTACCTTTGAACACGGGAAACTCTCCAGGATGCCATTTTGGGTAGCGCCGAAGTCAAGTCGTGGTATTGTCTCGAAGGAGGACGCTGGAGAATATCGAGGGAGAGTCGCGCTGCCAGACTTGCTAGAGAACACCAGGACCAGTACAGGTGTCATGCCGGGTACCAGGGTTAAACGTAATAAGGAGGGAAAGACCGCATTGATAATGTTTTTTACTCACATAGAAAGCTCATGATTTATCCAGTCTATCAGATAGGTGTAAGCAGAAGGAGTTGTGAGGCCTGATTGACCGGCGAGGTTGTGAAATTGGATGCTAGGGCTCTGTACAATTTCTGGGAAGAGGATTGAAGGTAGAAGATAATAGAAGTCATGTTTTTAAGTTAGCGGGTCGAATTTCACGGGGTCGCCCAGTGAGAACAGATGTTAGCGTAAATTTGGAGGGACACAGAGGCGGGAAAGAGACAGAGGAGCCTGCTGCGTCTTGCCAGTCCAATCCTGTGATCTGCCTCGCCTAAAATCAAGTCCTCTCATACAAGTAGAATCCTTTTGTGCTTATATGCAAGGTAAATAGGTGTTGTAAGGAATAGTAAGTAGCTTTGAGAAAGGAAAGGGAGTGAATGGAGGGGAAAACAGAGCGGGAAGAGACAGAGGGAGCCTGACCGGCGTCTTGCCCAGTCCAATCCGGTGTTCTGCTCGCCTAAATCAAAATCCCTCTTCTCCTACAGATCCCAAAATGCTCACATAAAGTCCTACACCAACACCATACATATGTCATATCACAGAACTCATGTACGTACACTACGTTAGGCCTAGATTACCATGGTTTATGTTAATCTTCAGCCAATGGCAATAGTCTGGGGATTAAGTTTTTTTGTTGTAGATGTAAGGTGAATAGATCACTTGATCCAAATTCACTCCTTCCTTGTGGGAGAATGTTGCTAGTGTAGTCTAGTGTTCCCAGTTACAGGACCGGTGACGTGGAAATTTCTCATAATGTTTAGTAGGTTATCATGGGCTCTGGATTAAAGGAAGCCGTAGCACCAAAAACAATATTATACCCGTGAGAAAAATCATATATAAGACATTTCCCAAACCCTTAATCGTCTGTGAAGTGGTTTATAACGGTATGTGGTACTCTCACCGTAATCCGGATATTAACAACTTAGTCCCGTTCCTAGTTCCAAAGCAGAAAATTCCGGCCTAAAAGTAATATGACGCTACCATTCATGTATTTTATTGAAGTTAAGAGAAAATTTGGGGGAATAAAAAAAGCGCACAATCCGTGGCATCCACAAGGTTTCTGTCACGCAGGACTATAAACCCTCTTGGGGAGAGACAAGGAAGAGGTATGTGCCGTGATGTCGTAGAGGATATATAGTTGGCAACTTCCTCCTGACCCGCATATAAATAGGTAGGTAGGTAATCGGGGGCACCATCTTCCGAGCAATGTCCTGCCAGCCGCCCCAGAGTGGTTTCGTTTGTCGTGCGAGAGGGAAAGGTGTCGTTAGGTCGAGACGACTCACAACAAAAAACACAAAAAACAACAGCACTGGGTTAAGCCCGGAGACTTTTCTTTTATAAGCCTCCTTTCTCTCAAAAACCCAAAAAAAAAAAATCTTTTTTTTTAATTCTTTCCTTCCCCCTTCCATTGCTTTTCTTTTATATTCATCACTGCTCTTCAGTTCTAGTCATCTTACTCAGCGAGTCTGTTCCGCTTCGCAGGGGGCATGTGCTGGTGCTCTCTTCTCTGTATGATAGATTGTGAATATTACATACCTGCACTGAGCTGAGTATTATCATACACTCCTTAGGGAAATTTAGCTAACGACTGTCGTCCTGGCTGCTTCTTGATGGGCGACCATGTTATTCGTCCCTCTTTAGTACGGGATCGCACATGACATACACAGCCGGCTCAACCGACACTGCGCCCCCCCCAGTCTCTTATACATCCTCTTCGCTGTCCACGTCTTCCCCACCCATCGATATGTACACACCCTCCTACTCCATTCCACGTTTGCTCCTCGATGGAGGTACCACTTTATCATTCAGCTCAAGGCCTACACTGTCCTCTTCCGCTTACCGCGTCCAACGAGTCCGATCGGTCCCCTGTCGCAGCATGTCAACCTTTTCACAGCAGCTTCACTTCACACGAGTGACGGCCATATCGCAGCACATGAGAGAGAATCTCTCCGTTTCAAGTCCCTCTCTTCGATTTATCCCGTCGCAGTAGATGGGTCTACACTGTGTGCCGATATGAACACTGGACACGCTGGCTCGCTTCGGGCTAGAGTACCGGGATTATTCACGGGGACCCTCCACAATTGAGACAGCTTTCAATCACTGGTTACGGGCAGCGGATACGACTATCCCATGATACACGGAACCCTCTCACTGATGAAGTCAGCGAACGACACCACTGTAGTGAATGGGGGAACATTGATAACTGCAGCCTCTGCCGCGCAGGCCTCCAGACAGCCTCTCTCCACCACGTAACTACGGCAACCAGTAGCAATCGGCCACCTGTCTATCTCACACACAAGTACGCTTTCAGCAGAGCCTTCGCAGCGCAGCTCACCCTTGATAGAGCACCCCCCATGCCCAGCAGCGACTCTCAGAGACCCCATATCTCGGTCGAGTGCGCCCTCCGCCCCCTCCCGCTCCCCGCTATGCGCACAGCGCATCGAGCCTTATACCGATCGGCATGATACGCAGTTGTGCATGACTGCCTGACTGCCTTGTGGCAATCAGGGTAAAAAGATCACAAGAACACACGTCACCTTCCCAGGGGGCGGTCGTCTCTATCTGGCATAAGGAAAAAGAAACCGTCAGCAAGGGACTGCAATAATTACTGTGGTACAACCGTTACTCAGCGCGCCATGACAGGCAAGGTGCTTGTCCCATCTGTTTGGCTGCACGGATCCGCAGTCATTCTGGAAGTATCAGATACCTCAGCAGACGGGTTCACGCCCGGTAAGTCAACAACGGATCGTAGCTTAGCGCTTCGTGTCCTGGTGGAACGCCGACGTGAGTTTCGACAAAGAATGCTTGCAGCCTATGTTTGATCTCAAGAAGGGTTTGACTCAGTGCATCGTGGTCACTCTGGGATCTTTCAGCGAATCTTGAGGATTTTCGGCAACGACTATTGGTTTAATGACTGGCCTGTATTCTGGTGACCGGGAGTGCTGTGAAGTGTGACGGGAATGTATATGCAGCTTCTTTCGTGAATCAGGAGTGAGGCAAGGGTGCGTCCATCACTTTTAATCTAAACACTTTAATGACTGGGTATTCGGGGAAAGTTGTAGATGAAAAAGGGATTTATGGAGCATTCCCTCGGCCAACACCAATATCACTGATCTTATTTATGCCGATGATGCAGTAATCTTGTTCTTGAGTCGTGGAGAGTCTGGTGATGGCTCTCGAGGCGCTGCACGAGGAGGCAAAGCTTTTTGAGACTTGAGGTCTCCTGGCCCAAGACCAAGTTCAGGTGTTTTGTTGCTTACTAGATGAAACATTATAGTCTGTTTGTACGGCGAGTTGTTGTTCATTTGTGCGGCGAGGATATTGAAATCTGAAAAGTTTACAGACCCTGGTGCGTCCATATAGACTGCGGGAAGAAGTCTTACGGTGGATTGGCATCGCCACGGTGTTATTGGACTCCGCTCAGCACGAGTATTTGGCGTTGTCGGTACGTGTCGCAGAAGGACTAAGAATTACCGGACTTCAAGTCGTTGGATCGACTTGATAGCGACTTGAAAGACGACGGGGTATCGAGGGATGACTAATGTCAAATCAGCGATTGCACCGTGAGACTGAATGAAGCCTAATACCTGCATTTAGTATGTCAGCGCTAACTTCGGCTATATGGGCATGTGGCATGTTACCTGACAACCGATTCTTCCCACCGAGTTGTATCTGTATGAAACAATCTGGCGTGGAGGAGGCCAAAGGTGATGCCTACAAGAGCTCGTGGCTTGGGGCAGAGTTGGATGTTTCCTATCGAGAGTTGCTGGTATGGGAGGGAACCTGACCCCCCCATGGGGACTCGTGCGTGGTGGCGTTGTACGGTGGGCGGGGCGACGTGCCCTGGCGTATGCCCTCAAATGATGATCGAGTAGCCGTAATAGTTGAGGTTAATATGATAATAAAAAATGGTAGGAGTTATAAATAATAAAAAAATAAAAAATAACGACAAAAATAATAATGCTAAATATTGTATGTCATCATCCCACAATCTTAAATAAGATATAAGATTAACATGGACTGGAAAGATCTACAAGCACAAATACCGAAAACTCATATAAACAAGGGGTTGGAAATAAAACGTTATTAGCCTTGGAAATTCGCCGTGTTCAATAACCTTATTCCCTAGCAATTCAAATTTTAAGACTAATAAGTGTAGAAAAGATACAAGTTTTGTTTTCTTTTCTACGAGGAATATTTAAGACGGACAGAAACAAGCGCTTAAAAGTGATGTAAACATTGCTTCCAAAATACCATTATGATGCACACCACTCATATAAGTTAGTTACTATATTTATCACACTAAGACGACTGGCCAATAACACACCAAGATATGACTTATTACCTTTATATACCATCGTAATAAATCAATCCTCATTGGGGGCATACGCCACGGGGCGCGTCGCCTCGCCCACCCTACGACGCCACTCCCTGGGGTCACCACGCGCGAGTCTCCATGCAGGCTCCATTCCCATACCAAGCAGTTCTCGACAAGAAACATCAACTTGCCCCAGCCACGTGCCTTGTGCCGCTCCCTTGGCCTCCTCCACGCGGATTGTCTTTTACAGATACAACCCGATGGGGAAGGATCGGTTTCAGGGTAGCGTGCCACATGCCCATATAGCCGAAGTTGACGCTGACGGACTATGCAGGTAATAGGCTTCGATTCAGTCTCACGGTGCAATCGCTGATTTGACACGTAATCATCCCAGAGATACCCCATGATTCTGCGAAGACACTTATTACCAAAGGCATCGATTCGTCTCTTCAAGACACTATTTAGTGGTCCATGTCTCACAACCATAGAGTAAGACAGGGATCACAAGCGACTTGAAGATCCGGGTCTTTGTCCTCCTGCACAGGTACCGACAATGCCAAATACTCCCGCTGAGCGAGTCCATAACACCGTGGGCTATGCCAATCCGCCGTAAGACTTTTTGACGTGACCCGCCGTCATTATGGACTGCGCTACCAAGGTATGTAAAGCTTCCAAGATCTCAAGGTCCTTGCCGCACGCATGAACAGACTGTACGTCTCATCTAGTAAGCCTCCAACACCTGGACCTTGGTCTTAAGCCAGGAGACCTCAAATCCCAAAGGCTTTGCCTCCTCGTGCAGCGCCTCGAAAGCCATCACCAGGACCTCCAGCGACTCAGCAAAGATTACTGCCATCATCGGCAAAACAAGATCATGATCTTGGTGTTGCCAACGGATGCTCCACAATCACTTTGATCTACAACTTCGTCCAATAACCAGTCCATACAAGTGTTGAATAGTGATGGGGCAAGGACGCACCCTTGCCTCACTCCTGTATTAACAGGAAATAAGCTGGATACACCTCCCCCACACTTCACAGCACTCTCAGTCCCATAATACAGACCAGTTATCAAACCAATAGTCCTTGCAGGAATCCCGCGAAGTCGCAGAAGATCCCAGAGTGACTCACGATGCACTGAGTCAAACGCCTTCTTGAGATCAACATAGGCTGCAAGCATCCCCTGTCGAAACTCACGTCGGCGTTCTACCAAGACACGAAGCGCTAGGATACGGTCCGTTGTTGACTTACCAGGCGTGAACCCAGACTGTTGAGGTCTCTGATGCTTCAGCAGATGACTGCGGATCCGTGTCAGCAATAGATGGGCAAGCACTTTGCCTGGCACGCTGAGCAGTGTAATACCGTGGTAATTGTTGCAGTCCTGACGGTCCCCTTTCCCTTTCCAGATAGGGACGACAAGCCCGCTTTTCCAGTCAGGAGGAATTGTACCTGATTGCCACACGGCAGTCAGGACAGCATGCAACCCGCGGATCATGGCCTCACCCCCAGCTTTGAGGAGCTCCGCACTGATATTACAAACACCAGCTGCCTTTCCACACTTCAACATTGCTACAGCCTCTCTGACTTCGTCAAGAGAGGGTGCGGTTTCGTCAATGGGAGGATCGGCATCTACTGCCTGTAACCCAGTGGTGTGAAGTTGCTCAGCTGGAGGGGGGTCCACCGTGAAACAACTGCCCAAAGTACTCAGCCCAACGAGCCATCTGCCCTTCCATGTCCGACATGAGGCGCCCATCTGCTGTTCGAATAGCACTCGCCCGAGATGGAGACTTGGAACAGAGCTTCTTCAGGGCTCGGTAGGCGGATCGGAGTCATTAGCGTTCAAATGACCTCGACATCCTCAGCCATACCATCGTATGCGTGTGTGTAATTCACCAAAGATCTTGTCTGGCGAGCCGGACTCACGATCGCCCAGTTTCACCCTCCCAGAGCTAGTTTGTAGCTCATAGTGACCGATTTTTAGTTTATGCTGTGCCTCACACACCACACCCCCCCATGCCCTTGCTAAAGGGGGACAGTAACTGTCCAAATTTTTCAGTGAAAAATCCCCAGAAGCGAGTGGGATTTCACAGCCTGCTAACCCAGAAGGGCCCCAATTGCTCTATCAAAAGGGCCATCGTGTGAATGTGGTGATTTTTTTTTGTGTGTGGTGTGTGTGTGTGTGTGTGTGTAAAGCTCGTTGTTCGCCCCGAAAGTGTAATTAAAAAGAAATGGACGCCTTAAAATCAAATTGAAAAACAAGCGGAGATAATCTTCAAGAACGCTATATCTTGAACCCCGGGATCGAAAGGGAAGGAGGGCAAATGTTTTGATCCGGGGGGTACCTGAGGCAAGAATTTCCTTAGTGGTGGCAGTCAATGACGCGACAAGCAAACAAGGAGGGGAAAATTTCTCGGGGTGAAAAAGTAGCTGGGGCCCATCGCAGGCTAGAGATAGGGCGCAAGGGGGGACAAACCCGCCGGTGCCCCCCTATCCGTTGATGCTCCAAATGATTGCGAGGCAACAATCCTAGAGAAAGCTAAAAAGTTGAAGACAGCTGGTGAACCTTCAAAAAAAATTTATTGAAGAAAGATATTATCCTGCTTTTAGGAAGGGAATGGAAGAGGCTTCCCCCGCTGAAAGGACGAGAAGGAACGAGCAGGGAAACGTGGGGCTTTCATCACTTAAAACCAGGGAAAGGAAACTGTATCGGGGGGGAGGGGCGTCGTGCTCGACGTGGTCGATATGTGCTGGACAGTGCTTCTGACAACCTGGTAAGTACTCGTAAGTGACCAAAAAAATCATACCCGGGAACAAAATGGTGACACAAAAAGCTAGAGAGAGAATCTGCCCAGGCTGCTGTGAATCAATATATATCATATGTCAAAATAGGCAAAACAGGGTTGTCAGTTGATTTCCTGGTAGTGACATATTGCAGTCTGTGGTTGGGTCAGCAGGAAGAGGGGTACAGTGGTTTTTTTTGTGAAAAACTGTCTATAAACCAGTTTCTTCTATGATGTATATGGTGATCAAGTAGGCTAAAATTTAAGAAGCTACAGGTGTTTAGGGGGGTTTTTTATATTCCACCATTGTTTTCCTCATATTTTTTCATGCTCCTTGCTGCTATTAAAGAGAAATGCTCTCCAGTAACTGCCCAATGGTTGTTGTAATGGGGACATGAACTGTGGGTTTTGGGGGGTTTTGGGAGAGCCCTTCCCCGCTCGTACCCGATCCAAATCTGTTTCGCCTCGGATTGTTACCCTGTTTATGTGTATACTCCCACGAATACAACGTAAAGTGTTTTTAAATGTAGTATAGATAATAACCTGGTGGGGGAAAACAATTTTATGACCCTGATAGCTTTCAAAGTAAAAAGACTAAAAGAAAAAAGAAAACTGGATATCCGACTTGACACTTTTTTTTTTCCCTCCTTGACTGTTGAAACTACACATGTTTCGGTAAACAGCGGAATGTCTCCCATCCGCCCCTGCCCCGGTTATGATGTTTCGATATGGCACTGATTTAGATGCATTATGTGTAGGGGGGAGTCGCTGGGAACAATTCGGGTTCACCGCCCCTGATAACCCCAAGCTCAGTAAGATAGGTAACTTGTTAAAAGTGAGTTTAGATAACCTGCGGCAATGTTTTTTACCTTTAATTGGATGTGAATGTAATGGCTGTAGTGTGACAGAATTTTTGTATAGTGTGAAGGCAAGTGGGGAAACCGTGTGTCACAATATTTACAGTGAAAAAATTTGAATAGATGGGAAAGACTGCTACAGGATAGAGAGACTCGAGGTATGGAGAGCGATGATGAAGGGGAAAATGTAAATGTGAGCGGCATTTTTGGCGAGAGGACCAAGTATGAAAATTTAAAGACCTTTTTGAGACGTAACTTATCCGACCAGGCTGTATTTTTACCCGATATTGACACCAACCTACTACCCCCTTCTTGATGATCCAATTACTCCCGAAGGGGAAACTGAAAATCCAAAATGAAACCAACAAAGCGTGGGGCCCTGACGGTCAAACCCCGGGTGCCCTTTTTGTGCCCCCTGCGCATGGATCCTGAACCGGGCCACTTTTTAAAAACGTATTTTTTTCTGGCAATCCCCACGTCTTGGACAAGAGTTTAAGGCTGTTCAGTATTTTAAAAAAGGGACAGATTTAAACCCCAAGTATTATCGGGCATTAGTGTGACAAATTTTCAATAACCAAATTTTATACTGGTTTTTTGTGAACCCCCCTCTACCACGGTTTACACCTTATGGGAGCGGCTGGGGCCAGAGACAGAGAGGGTCCCTGGGCATGTTTTCCCTGGGCTGTTGAAGATTACCGGAGAAAAAAATTAGATTTTTTGTAGCCTTCATAGATTTCCCCAAGGCATATGATCGTCCCGCACAAGTGTTTGGGGTGTTGAAGAAAGCAGGTTGCGGCGGGTGATTTTGCGGCGTGAGGGCAATTTACCGCTCACGGAGAGCCATGGGCTCCGCGTGGTCCGGCACACAAGGTGTAAGGCGGGGACTGTCTACCTCTTGTTTCTTGTTCACTTATTTGTTAATGAATTGATAAAAAGAATAAAGAATGCATGCAACCTAAACCCCTTCTAAAAGGGTTAAATATTATGTGGGGCGATACTGTTTTTTGTAAACGACACGGACTGGTATTATGAAAAAAACGGTTTATTGCGCTTTTTTTTTTCATGAGTATGTATGAAAGTGAATTTTGGGAAAGCTAAATTTTTTTTGTCAAAAATGGTGAGGTGGTGACGGGAACCGCTTTTTGTGGGGGGACATAGTGGGGGGAGCACTGTGACATTTAGTATATCGGGGTTTCCCCTTAATGTGATGGCTCTGTTTCATCGGCAGTAAAAGAACATCCCAAGGAAAAAGACTCCCAAAGTTTAAAAATTTTTTTCTTTATAAAAAAAAACAATTGTGTTCCGTTCACGTTAAAGTCGGGTTTGATGAAAGCCCCACGTCGCATTTTTGTATGGATGTGAATCGTGGTTCGGTGCCACACGAAACCTGTTAAAAAATGTACCACTGGGCATGAAGCTTTTGTTAGGGGTAAAAAAGACACTTTAAATTTTTGTCTGTTATGCTGAACGGGGGGGGTACCCGACTTTGTCAACTTTTTTACAAATAAACAGCAAAATTTTTTCATGGGTTTTAGGTAAAAAGGGTCTGGCTGGAGGTATCCTTTTTTTGTTGTTAGAATTTCTATTGCAATGAATACGCCTGTTGCCAAATTAAAATAGATATTACGAGATGAAAACCACGGGCATTCCTTTGGGAGGGAAAAGTACATAGGGATTTTTTCGTCAATACGTCGAGATGTAATGTATATATGGATATTTTCCCACGAGAAGTGCTGATGTTTATAAACAAAGAAAAACAGTAAATGTCTGCACAGAGTCTCGTTCACGAGGTTCAGATTTTAGGGCTTCACTGGCTATTTGGGGCGGGGCGGGGAAAGGGGGGGGTGGGCGCCTTACTGTGGAGGAGCGGTGTTTTGGTGTGTTGTTTGGCTCAGCCAGACGGGGGGGCATTCGTGGAAGTTGTCCTGTGACCAAAATTTGAAAAATGTTAACATTTTCACTTTGGATGATTTTTTTTTGCAATTTTTGAATGATGTTATGTGCAAGGTTTTTTCTGATATTTGCGGGTAATTAGTTTTGAGTTTTAAAGGGGTTTTTCGGAGTAATTTTGTATTTTAAACGTACCCAAAAATAATGGTTTGTTCATGATATTTAGTTTTGGGTTTGTTTGGAGTAAGATTAACCTTTTTGGGCTACAATAGTTTTATATGATAATGATGTACCTTTTATATTTTAATGTAAACTTAAAATTTAATTGATTTTTTTTCTTGTAGTCAAAAACTAAACTAAAAATAAATTAATGGGTGTGGTGTGTGTGGTGTGTGTTTGAGTGCATGATTCAGCAGGGCTCAAAGTTTATGTGGGGAATTGTACACATGAAACCACCTGAAGTGGTAATATAATTAATCATTCATGATGCGAAGACTAAAATAATTATATATATATATATAAAAAAATATATAATATATATATAAAAAATGAAGAAGGAGAGAGAAAGAGAGAGAAGAGAGAGAGGAGAGAGAGAGAGAAAAAGAGAGAGAGAGGAGAGAAGAGGGGGAGAGAGAGAAGAGAGAGAGAGAGAGAGAGGGGGAGAGGAGAAAAGAGAGAGTAGCGCGATCTCCATTTCATATAATCAAAGTTTTTTTTAGCTGATTATAGACGGTTTTTGTTAGTTCATTTAACTATTGAAACAATTCATCAAAAAGTCTTTCTCTGTCTCTTTCTTTTTTCCTCTCCTTCTTTTTTATTTAATAAAAACAATCGAAATCTCTCTCTCTCTCTCTCTCCTCTCTCTCCTCCCCTCTCTCTCTCTCTCTCTTCCTCCTCCTCTCTCTCTCCTCTCTCTCCTCTCTCTCTCATTTTAAAAGAATCATTAAATTAATTTTTTTTTGGACCAATATAATCCCTCATAGTTTTTCCCATTGACGATCTAACACTAAATAATTCAGTAAGAAATTTAGTTACATTGCATCATGACAATACCCTTTCTATAAAACTTTTAATATAAAATTTTTACTAAGATATAATTTTTTACTACAAATTTTTGTTAAATGAAAGGGAAAATTATTTCTCAAAGTTTTTTAGCTGTCTCAAGTTCACAAGGTCATCAGCAGCAATGATGAAAATTTCAAAAACTAGAAAGATTCCCGAGAAAAAACATTAAAAAGTACGAAAAAAAAACAAATTCTCCTTGGTATTTATCCTTTTTTGCCATTCGCATTTGTTATTAAATCACTCGCCCAAACCCCCAAAATGTCCCCTTCCCTCCCCCAAGGAAAAAAAAATATGTGGTTTTTCCTCAAGCTTTTTTATCATCCTCCCCGAAAAGTCTGCGTTTTTTTCCCCTTTTCACTCCCATTTAATAATTCTTCGAAACTCTAGGGAACCTTTAGTACTTTCACTCCGTACTCTGTAGCTCATTGTTATCAAAGTCCGCCAAGTCCGCACTTTGTTTTACTTACCCCCCTAAAACCTTCCAATATCCAATTATTCCCCAAGATTTTATTTAGTTCTTTAAACCCTTTTTTTAACCCTTTTGTTAACTTCAGGCACTTTTTCACTTATTTTTGGAATTT
The DNA here is from genome assembly GCA_016584305.1 of Chionoecetes opilio. NCBI lineage: Eukaryota > Metazoa > Arthropoda > Malacostraca > Decapoda > Majidae > Chionoecetes > Chionoecetes opilio. The sequence continues at coordinate 24,614 of JACEEZ010016835.1, forward strand.
TTCGCTCCTTTAAAAAGTCACTCATGGCTTAGACTTACCGTAAACCACAATAAAAAAATTTTTGTAAATACTGTACTCAGGACTAAACTATTTTTGCTAATTTTTTGTATGCTACTTGACGCGGCAACTTACGATCAAATAGGAAAGAAACAGCAAACTTTTGCTGGACAAACACAGTTGCTGAAATTTAAATTTCTGCCACGTATCAAAAAATTTAATGTTGCATGCAATCACCATGTAGCTAGTATTTTTCTGCCCTCACTTTTACTAGTTATCAAAAGGTGTTGAAGGTCATGGGGGGTTTTTATATGCCCGTGACGCCAGGACAGCCTCTGTTGCCAGGAGGAGGAGAAATGTGATACGGGCCGAAAAACAGAATGGTATACTCATGCACATTTTTCTGTGTTGAGGCTAAATGCAGATAAAGGCTGTGCGTTGGGATCCGTTTGTCATACGTTTTGGGAATCAATAGGGAACCTAAAGGAATGCTGCAAAGGGGGCTTGATGGGACCACCCGAAGGGAAAAAAAAGTGCATCTTCGGCCTTATTTTCGCTTTCTGTTTTTCACGTATACACACACACACACCCACATCTTCATTTTCTTCACAAACAGTATATAGCGTGTCAACGAAAAACCCCAATTTTCGTAGGGGGCAGGTCATTCCCGAAACTTTCAACATTCATAAAAATTTTTTGTTGCATGCATTTCAAAAAACCCGACTAAAGTATATTTTCAATTACGTAATTTTATACTGAAGAATTTTTTCTAATATTTAAATTTTTTAAAACTGAATTCACATTTAATTTGCACTGGTATTCCTCTTGACAACCGTCTCTCAGTGCATGATAACAAAAAAACGGGCTTCGATTTATGACCGTAAAAAAAAAAATTTAAAAAGTAAATTAATAAATTACGCATCCGTCTTCTAGGTCCCAGCAATCTTTTTATACCCATCAGGGAAAACAAAAAAAAAACAGTTATCAATAAGTAGATACGAACTAAAAAAAGGAAAAAAAACCCCACCCCCATCCATTTCCCAAGTGTCAAACAAAATCCCCCTGCACCAAAAACTTCTGCCCCCTTCCACCTCAGGTGGGGCCCTTTGTGCGGGCAGTTTTTTGGGCGAGGGGGTAGCCTATCCCATCCCCCTACATAACTGTAAATAAAGATGGGGGTATACGCTAAGATGCCGGGGCCTTTGGGATGCTCTTTTTTGGGGGTCGAATTATCCTTTGAGAAAGTGCGGGTGAAAACCCGGGTTACCCCCCAGACGAAAACTAGTGTGTCATCAGGGTTACCACAGCTTCCCCCCCCCAAAGGTTTTTCCCGGGGAAAAATTTATGGGACATCAAACCAAAACCCCGAAAGGAGGATAAACAGCTTTTTTGGCTGCACCCCAATTGCCCTGGTCAAAAATTCGAACCGACTCAATGTTCTTAGCTACGCGCGCTAGCCCTCCCCCCGGGAGGCGCGCAAAACTGTAGGGTTTAAAATTTTTGAATAGTTTGGGGGGGAATTTTTCATGGGCTTGGGGCCCGTATTTTTAAAAAATCTTTCGCCAGTGCGGGCCCAAAACGTTCGCCAGGCGCTCAGTATTTCTTATTTTTAAAACGCCACGAGCGCTCCGCCGGGCGCTGTTTTCGCCAGGGTTGGCGTAGGAAAATTTTGAAATAGCCTGGCAAAACGTGAGCCCTTTGGGGGCCTCCCTCTCACTGGGCGATCCCCTTTTTTTGCATTCATTTTTAATTATTTTTTAACAAAAACTTTTAGCTTTTCCCATGAAAGAAAAAACCCTTTTTGCAAACGGAAAATTTCCCAAGTGGTGGGGAAATTTTTTTCGGGAAAAAAAGTCAAAATTTATTATTTTCAAAACACCGTCGGGGTTTTCCAAAGCGAAAGCGGGAACAGCACCAACACCTCCCCCTTTCCCCGAGGTGAGGGGAAATTTTCCCTTTTTCGTCCAATTTTTTGGTTTAGGGCCCCATTTTGGGCACAATATTATGTTACATTGGATTTTTTTGGTGAGGGCATTTTCCCTGGGGCTACGTAAAATCAGAGGCCTGCCCACCCTCAAAAAGGAATTTCAGTGTGCGTGATTAAAATATCATTGTGTTCCCCCACATTTAAAATATTTTATTTTTTTGGTAAAAATCAAATTTTTGTTTTATTTATTTTGCCCCAATTCAGGTTATATTTTGGTGATGGCATCTTTACAATGAGCTATGCCCAGACCCCTCCCCCTCTATACATTACACTGAAACTTCCCTTATAATATCCACCCGTAAGGTGGGGGGGGTTTTGGAAGCGGGCGGGCTCGCGTTTAGGGGGCCCAGGGGTTTTCAAAGCCCACCAATTTTCGCCCCTGGCGTGGGGGTTTTTTTGGTATAGCCCAATAACCTTGTATTGATACTTGAAAAGTGTCTGAAGGATCAAAGTATTTTTTTAAATGCCTATAATTTTGGGTGCTCCCGAAAATGTAAAATTAATTTTTAAATTTGGGCATTTTTTTATACTAGGACCAGAATTATCTACACTTTTTGGGGTATGGTTTCTGTTTACCTTTAAAATTTCTTTAGAAAAATCCTCAAAGATTTTTCCCTCGCAAAACACTACTTTTTGGAGATATAAGATGCCCTTTTTGTAGGGAAAGGGGGATGTAAAAGAGGGGGGGGCAGTCGTTTGTTTTACAAGTTTTTTTGTACACCCGTAGATTAGTACACCCAAACTTTTTTCGTAGTCTTAAAAAACCATAGTCGTTTTTGACCTCAGGGTCAGAGTGGAAATTTTTCTAAAGAGGGTTCGAAACGACATACGTAAAGGGACGAAAAAATCAAAAAACATTGCGAACCCCCCCAACCAAAAACCCGGGTACGAACAACTGTGTACGAAAATCCCGTAACCTATAAGGTATGCAATTAACTAACCCAACCCCAAACCCTTTTCACTCACTAACCTAACCCCAAACCCCTTTTTAACCCCCAAATAAAGCCAAATCCTCCCTTAAAAAATGGGCCCGCCAAGGAAGAAAAAGGCGAAAAAAAGGGAGGGCACAAGGGTTGAAGAGTGGGCACACACAAAAACTTGTCTCTCTCCTCCCGATAAAAAAGCATGTTATAATTATTTCCCCCTAAGTAATTAAATTTGGGGATGGAAGCTCCCTTTAGAGTAAAATTTCCTAGAAAACAATAAAAATAAACAAAACCCTACTCCCAATGGGTTGGGAATTTTTGCGCTGGGCTTAGTTTTAAAATAAAACCTTTAATTTTTTTTGGGTTTAAAAAGGGAAAATTTAAAGATTTATAAAATTTTGTTTCAAATTTAAAAAGGGTTTAAAAATGCCCGTTTCCCCAATTCTTCCTATTGAACAATACCATCCTGATTAACTGGGGGGGCCCGTGCCCCCCCCCCCACCCCCCTTGCTAGTTCCCCTAAACCCAACCAAATTTTCATTTATGGGAAATTTCTGTTTTTTGAGGACGAACTTTTTTCATGAATTTTTAATATGTTAGAAAATTTTCTGTACTTATTTTTTGGGGGATTTTATTTTCTCTTTTAAAGTCACTTACACTATAAATTTTTTATGAATGTTAGATTATAAATTTTCCTAAAATTTTTCCGATTAGGCCCCACTGCTAAATTTTTAAAATTTGAAATGGCTTGATCCAGCCAAAACAAAAAAGGGGTCAGACTGCCGAAAACTGTGTAAGCAGAAAACCGCCTAGATTTTTTTCCTTAGCGGACGAATTGGAAATTTTCCCTCTAGATTCAGGATATTAAGCATAAATGCAAGGGTCTTGTTTGCTGACTTACATTTACCCGAGGCAAATGTTTCAAGGGCTAGTATAAAGTGTGCACCATACCTGTAATACTACTATATAATGAATGCAGGTTGGAAAAGCGAAAAACTTACTTGCTGGGAAATCAAATAGAAATAAAACATTTCCATTCCCTAAATTCATGTCCTATGACTTGATTCAAGGGCATCAGCATTTAAAACTCTCTGCATATATTATATAAAACTGGGTTCCATATATGTACTAGTATTTAGTTTACTTACTCAGGTTAGTGACTAGTCAAGATATTTATAATAAGTTTTTGCATGATCAACTGTAAGCATAAAATTTTTAGTGACATATGTTTAGGTGACTCAGCATACCCACTTTGGCCATTCATTATGACTCTAGTCTGGAATCCCTCACGGCAAAATGAAACCAGCTATAATTTAGCTAATGCAAAATGCCGAAAAACCTACAGAAATAGTAATTGGAGTGCGGATAAGAAGGTTCAGTTTTTGTCCATTTCTCTGCGGACAGCCTAGGCACAACCATGGGCCCGTTTGTAGTGCGCTGTGTTGCACAATATTGTGTAGTGCAGCTATTTTGCACAGTATTGTGTACTGCAGCTCTCTTGCACAATATTGTATAATGCAGCTGTGTGGCACAGTATTGCTCATCAGTTTAGGTATGGTCTGGATGTGTGTGATGGTGATGGTGATCGTTTGATAATGATAATTGATAATCAAATGCACAAGCTAGGCATGCAGACAAAGAAAGAGCAAATATTATAAATCAACAGTGTGTTCTGAAATTTGGAATATTCTATATGAACTTGAATTTGAAAAATGTACGCATCATTTTTTTTTCCAGTGTCTCTATTTGATGGTATCCCCTTTCTATATGGTTGGTAATAAAACATACTTAAAACATTTCCTAATGTTTAATATCACAAACCTATATATTGTTTAGTTTTTTGTACTTGTTAGGTGGTGAATGAGATTAAATGACTATATCACAATTGCCTTGGAAGTATGATTGATTGTGGCATGTTAGGTTAAGTGGTGAACTATATTTAATGATTCATATCACTACTGGAATATCTGATAGATTGTTCCAGGTTAGATTAAGGGGTGACGATATTTAATTATTAATATCACTACTGGAAGTATATGATCGATTGTTGCATGTTAAGTGGTGATGTTAGGTTAAGTGCTGAATGGTTTCTATTTACCTTAATAGATTCTGAGAAACATTCTCTCAATGTGTTTTCCGTCGCAAATCACTACTTTCGGATATATAAGATGCTTTTAGTAGGAAGGAGAGTGTATAGGAGGGGGTGCAGTCAGTTCGTAAACAAGTTGTTGCGTACACCAGTAGATCGTACACCAAAAAAGGTTTCGTTTAATCTATATGAAACCATAGTCATTTCGTACACGCAGCTCAGAGTTTGAAATCTACAACAGAGTTACGAAACGACATCACGTATTTACGAAAAAAATCAAAACCCGGTGTACGAAACAAACTAACAAAATTTGGGGTACGAAACTACTTTTTGTGTACGAAACCCCGGCATACACTTAGGAGGATAGAAAACTAATTAACCTAACCCTACCATTAGACTCACTCAACCTACCCCACGTTTTAATCTACTAACTAAGCAAATCCTAATAGAGATGATGATCCTTAATATCGCTACTGGAAGTATGATCGATTGCTTGCATGTTAGGTTAAGGGTGATAAAGATATTCAATAATACAACACTGGAAGTATATGACAATTGCGTGCATGTTAGGTTAGTGGTGAATGTCTTTGGTGGTTGGGAGTGGATGGAGGACCTTATCCACAGTTGGATATAGGAGTGCCCTAAAAAGAGCCAGCATCGGCACCCGTAGCCGTGGTGTAGACTGTAGATTAGATGAAACCAGTAAGACGCTTAATCGGCGACGGATGAGCAAGCCGTGTCGAAACCAGATGAAAGGAAATTGTCTGTAGGGCGCGAATATGGATGGAATGGGGGATATCAGATGGCGAAGACCGCTTGTCAATCGGAAGCGGGATTCCAAAGATATTAAGCTCTGAAGCGTGATGGTCGTAGTCGGGTCGGGTCGGCGTTTTAAGTGAGAAAAATCCCGATCGTACCAGTGAGACTCGTGATCCGCTTCGCGCCGCTCGTAACAACTTGGAATTTCCCGCGATTTCCTGTGGGCATTCCGCCGAGTCTGAGCGAGAATAATAGAAGGTTAGCGCGGCGACAAACTCACGTCCGCCAAACCGTGGGCGTTCGCCAGGGTTGGCGACGCAGTGTTAAAAAGTAAGGACTTCCTGACTAGTGCGTTCGCCGTGGCGGGCAGCATCGATAGGCACGATCGCCAACCCCGGCGACGCAAAGGGTATACTAGTACAGCATTAGGGTAAGTTCTCATTTTGCGTGGTAAGACGGCACTTAAAAGGGCCGACGAAGGTGCTAAGTGCCCTTTATATTTATGCCCGGAATATGCCAAATCTTTACTTCAACTTACCAAAAACTCTTGTAATTCATAGAAAATGTCAAAATTCTTTCTGAATTCAAATTCCTCTCGTGGCTCTGGCATCTAGCTAATAACATTCTCTAACCCCAATTTTTCTTCTTCATCTTTCCCTCCTATGCTTCACCCAGATGGCTCCCAGCTGTCTCAATCCTACTTCTAAAGCTGAACTCTTTCGCTCAAACCTTTGCTAAAAATTCCACGTCCTGGTTGATGAAGGGCTTGTCCTCCTTCTCCTCCACCCTTGATTATAGGCATGTCATTAAGACTTCAGAATGATGTTCTCTTTCTCTTTTGGTTCCGAGAATCCTCGAAGGATTACGGTCCTGAACGGAGTCCCTCCATTGTTCTCAAAAACTGTGCTTCTCTGCTTGCACCTTAGCCTGTTAAACTTTTCCGTCTTGTCTATCTACATCCACATTTCCTTTTGCGGAAGTTGCTCACATCCAACTGTTCCTAAGATAGGGTGACCGTTCTATTCGCTCCTGTCTTTTCTAATCCTTCAAACTACGTCCTATAGCTTTGACTTCCTGCCTTTCAAAAGTTTTGAATACATACTTAATAAGGAGGATTCTTAAGCATCTATTTTTTTTCTGCTCACAATCCTTATATCTGATCGTCAGTACGGTTCCGTATAGGGCGATTTACTGGCGCATCTTCTAAACAGCTTTACTCAACTGAATCTGGGTTCACCCCTTAGGGGTTTTGGTGAAACTTCATGCTTCGTTGCCCTTGACATATCAAAAGCGGTTTGATTAGAGTCTGCAACAAATCTTTAATTTCCAAACTACACTTCAGTCGGTTTCTATCCTTCTCTCTGTTACCTGCATCTTAAGTTCCTTCAAACCGTCCTATTGCAGCTACTGTAGACGGACATTGTTTTCTCCTAAATCTATCAATAGTGGTGTTCCCCAGGGTTTTCTGTCTCATCACCCACTATCTTTCTATATTAATTAATGATCTTCTAAGTTTAATCAAAGCCCTATCCACTCCTACGCTGATGGATTATTACCCGGGAATTTTTTCAACGTCGTATTAGACGTCCAGCTCAGCAGGAAACTAAGTGATTCACGGAGAGATGCCACCGAGCGGCCTAACTTTGATCTTTCTATAATTTCTGATCGGGGCAAAGCAAACATTGTTTTGTCAATGCCTTAGTTAAACCAAATTCTGCCACTATCTACTCGACAAAACCTCCAGATAACACCCCTCTTCTTCAATGACACTCAAACGTCTCCTTCTTCTTACACCATGAACATTCTTAGGACTATCCTTTACTAAAAATCTGAACGGGAAATCTCACATTCTCATCTCTTGCTAAAAACAGTTCTAGGAAGTTAGTTGTCCTGTGGCTGTCTGCTGCGTCCTTTTTTTTTTTATCCTCCCAATGCTTGCCTCTCTACAAGGGCCTTATCCGCCCATATAGGAGTATGTCTCACATGTTTGCGGGAGGAAGGATCCACCATTACAGCTCTCCTAAACAGGGTTGAGTCAAAAGCTTTTCGTCTCATCAAATCTCTCCTCTGACTGACGTCTCAATTTTAAATCACCGCCGCAATGTTGCTTCTCTGGCTCTCTTGTACCGTTATTTTCATGCTCACTGCTCTCTGAACTTGCTAACTGCATGCCTCTCCCCTCCGCGCTCGCTGCCCACAAGGACTGTCTACTCATTTCTCATCCCTAGTCTGTCCATCTTCCTAATGCAAGAGTTAATCAGTATCTTTACTCTTTCACCTTTCACTGTTAAACTCTGGAACTTACTCCTGTTCTATTTCCAAGTTCCCTAGACTTACCTCTTTCAAAAGAGAGTAACCAAGGACACCTCCCGAACTAAATGTAAATTGGCTCACCCCTCTTTTTTATTTTATTCTCTTACGTCTTCTTTATAGGGACTGGAAAACCTAAGCGGGCTTTGTGTTACCCATTTTGTTGTGCCATTGGCCAGGTTCCTTGTGATAAAAAAAAAAAAAAAAAAACAAAAAAAAAAAAAAAAAAAAAAAAAAAAAAAAAAAAAAAAAGGCTGGGACACCTTCCGGTAGTGTATGGACACGAAATTAAAGCAGAAACTATTAGCTCATTGTAAGCGTCACTCCATTTGTTTAGAGAAGGTCAGGTGTATGAAGAAAAAGATACAAAAGAAAATTAAAGCAATTGCAATTTAAAGAAATTTAATTAAAAATAGAAGGGAAGGGAATCAAGATTGTGGAGAGATACTGAATTTAGATGCTTTATAAGAAAAATATAGAATACATACCTCCCTTAACATCTTACACATCCCGCTGTGCCCCAGGAAGGCCTGATGGTTACTCATGTGGAACGCTCATCACTTCCTATCAGCGTTGTTTCACTATTTAAATGCAAACTACTAACATAACCACTAACACAATAGAGCGTGCAAGCAAGTTTTTATTATGGGACCATAATGTTCTTTATGTGGTCAAATATATAATATTCCGACGCGTTTTTACGTGTTGTCCACACAAATATCAACATTAAAACCGTCGAAAATACCTTATGTTGCGCCTAGTTCCCTTCCCCCTTAAGATCCTGGAATCATGGTGGGATGCGGGTTTTTGGGTGGGGAGACGAAATTCAATGATTTATCTGGTCTTATCAAACCTAAAACATGCTTGGACCCCCCCAAAGTATTATTAACCCTGACATTCAATACTGCTGTTTCCAATAAACGTAAGCCAAATCCAGTTTCGCCATATAGAGGTTGTAAACAATATAATCGCATCCTCGAAACTAACTTATGAGGTCCTCTAGTTACTCTAGTCACCCCTCCATATGGTCCATGTAGCATTCATTCGTTCATTACTCTAATCAATCAATGTAACAAACATGATATGCGTCTATTAACTCAGCGGACGTAATATATATATTATACTATATATATATATATATATATATATATTATATATATAATATATATAGTTATATATATATATATATATATATATATTATTATATATATATATTATATATATATATATATATATCTAATATAAATAGATATATATATATAATATATATATATAATATATATACGAAGTATTGATTTGCAACGAGAAATGATCATAGAGAAAGTTTCATAATCCAATATGGTAAACAGAAACCATAATCTTATGGGAGGCCAGGGTGGCGAGTGAATAGCGTCTTGGAGTGGTGAGCTCGAATCAGAGCTCGGGATCTGCCGGAGTGCAACTATTTCGACCATCTTTAACGTGGTGAATAAGAGCTGGTAGTCGTGGCACAAGGTCCCGAGTTCCAGCGTGGACACCGAGATGGAATGCCTGTTGGATCGCCCGTGACGTCACAACCATAAAGGATGCCACCCGCTCGAGGCTCCACGTACAAGTTGACCTACACTAATATATGTCTTATCAGTTTAAAAACAAAAAAAACAAAAAAAAAAAGGATATACTGTTATCTTCGAAAGTTTGTTCTATATTCAATATCAAATAAAAAAACCGTAAACCACACTAAAGAAATGCCATTATGAGACTTTCAAGAAATAGCATGAACTTAAATTTTATAGCCATTTAATATTTTGTGAAAAAACTTTTTACATGTGAGAATATCAATTAGAAGCGGAAAGTTAATAGCTTTCCATTTGATATATTGCCTTTTGATAAATTGATTAGAAACACCATGGCATAAATTAGCGATTAAACTAAAATATATAACATCATGAAATCTGGGAAAATTAAACCGATTTCATGATGTTATTATTTCGTTAACGATAATTATGCATAGTTCTTAATTTATTTATCAGAAAAGGAAAAATATCAACGGAAAGCTAACTAAATCCGTTCTATGATGATTCTCATGTAAAAAGTTTTTTCACAAACTATTACATGGCCGAAAAAGTTTAAGTTCATGCATATTTCTTGAAAGTCTCCATAATGGCATTTCTTAATTGTTACGGTTTTTTATTTGAAATATTATAGAACCAACATCTTCCGAAGATAACAGTATAATTTTAACTGATAAAAATATATTAGGTAGGAAATTACCCGATTTATGATTTTTATATTTAGTGTAACGCTAATTTATGCATGGCGCTAATTCATTTATCATAAAACGAAATTATATCAATGGAAAGCTAATAAATCGTTCTATTTGATATGCTCCATGTAAAATGTTGCGAGCAAAATATAAATGGCAAAGAGTTTAAGTTAATGCATATTTCTTGAAAGTTATCATAATGCCTTTTCTTTGTGTGTTTACGGTTTTTTATTTGATTAATATTATAGAAAACAAACATCTCCGAAGATACCAGTATATCTTATACTGATAAACATATATTAGGTAGGTAAACTTGTACGGGGAGCGGAGCGGGTGGTTCCTTATGGTGTGGACGTCACGGGCGATCCACCAGGCCTTGTCTCTCGGTGGTCTCGGTTTCCAGTCCGCCAGGAGCAACTCTTCTTCGATCGTTCGAGGGGCCGAAAAATACCAAAACCCGCTGCATCATGCCTATGATCGACATGGAATCCTACATATGTCATCCATATATTCGACATTCGATTAATTTATCAGAAAAACAAAGAAAGAAATATGGAGTCAAACACCAATATCAAAAACAGTTAGTGACGATTAATCAATCAGTCGGATGGAAGTGAGTTACAATCATTCATGACAAACTGACTAAAATTCGACCATTAATCAATCATTGCCCACCTAGGTTGACTGCATACTCCAATTATTGTTTCCTGGAGCATATTGTGACCTGATGGCAGGAGCAAATCTGCAGGAAGTCTTGCGAAGGTTTATGTAATACAATAAGTAAAATACAGTTAGTAGTAAATATATTGCAAGGGCTATGGATGACATTTCTGGTGGATGCCAGATGTCAATACTCTGCTGGTGGTCAATGAATACAGGTTCCATTGTCCCAACAAGCGAAGGAAGCACAAATAAACCATCAAAGGAGGAGCAGCCCTCCACTTAGTAATGATTTTTCCAAGAGGTCTCGCAAATTGCAAAAAATATATACTGGTTGGTGACAAAAGCAATTGATTATTTTCTTGCATCAGGTGCAATGATGCTGTTCTTGCCATCACTTGCAATGGGCAACGCACTGGAATATTAAGATCACGTCTAAAATATCCATAAATCTTGATCAGATAGGTAATTTGCAAGGGGTAGTGTTCTAGCGACCAATATTGGATGTTATCTTAACCAAAATAAGGTAAATCTAAGTGTCTTATGTGGAATATCAGGTTTCACTAATATAAACAATGTTTTGATATACCCATGTCCATATCAGGAACATTGGTCTGAGAACATAGATTTAAATGAATGCTCTACTCTGGATATCATGATCATCTTTTAAGGTAAGCGTTAGGTCATAATGTTTGGGTGAGTATATTTCTCACATTGATGCTGAAAGGACTATAGAGATTCGAACAAGGTAGCAGAGTTATTATTCTATAAAAAAACAAGATAACCCAGGTGTGAAATTAGAAATTCTATATGTAATGAATTATCACCTACATCACCTAAAAACTACCAGATGAAAGGACTACTTGCCAGCGCTAACTAGGAGATAACTTATCAGTATGTAGATGGTTGATGTTGAAATTTGGCAACACGGGGAGTTCCCCCAAAAATTTTCCCCACACCCTTATTTACTTAATCGTCTGATAATTGTGTTAATAGTTAATACCACTGAGATTAGTAATCATCATACACATAAATATATTTTATGATATTTGATGACCCAATCTTACAATACTATACACTCCAGAAATGCGGGTATATTAAGGGAGAATTGTTACACGCACAATCCTACTTTTTATACCTATATACAGGCCTGAAAGGGTAGATGCTGCCGATTATACCTCATCTACCCTTTATCTACCCTTTTTAGGAGAGCGAGTTTGAGAAAGGGAATATGTAAGCAGAAGAAGGTTGTAAAAAGGTGTATACTGTCAGTTTAGTAAAAGTGTATATGTCACCACTATCATTTTTTAATCATAAAATATAAGTACATGTAAATAAATTTTTCTTCTTCGTCAAATGTTGAGTATGTTTTTCTGATTACAAACTTACCGTAAATATGATTCTAACATGTTGCATATTTGTATAATTCATTGAAACCAAGCATTACTATATCAGGTGTATGTGGCAATAATTCAGGATAGGTAACGTCACCTCCCTTTTGCCGCGCTGGGGGTGGTGCGTCAATTAGGAGGAGGAGGAGGAGGAGAAGAAGGAGGAGGAGGTGTATGGGTGGCTTACGGGGTTTGAAGAGAGAGAGAGAGAGAGAGAGAGAAAAGAGAGAGAGAGAGAGAGAGAGAGAGAGAGGAAGAAAGGGAGAGAGAGAGAGAGAGAGAGAGAGAGAGAGAGAGAGAGAGAGAGAGAGAGAGAGAGAGAGGCTTACGAGATGGGAGAGAGAGAGAGAGAGAGATAGAGGAGAGAGAGAGAGAAGAGAGAGAGGAGAGAGAAGAGAGAGAGAGAGAGAAGAGAGAGGGGAGAGAGAAGAGAGAGAGAGAGAGAAGAGGAGGGGAGCGAGAGAGAGAGAGAGAGAGAAGAGAGAGAGAGGCTTACGAGATGGGAGAGAGAGAGGAGAGAGATAAAAAGAGAAGAGAGCGAGATAGAGAGAGAGAGAGAGAGGAGAGAGAGAGAGAGAGAGAGAGAGAGAGAGAGAGAGAGAGAGAGAGAGAGAGAAGAGAGAGAGAGAGAAAGAAAAGAGAGAGAGAGAGAAAAGAGAGAGAGGAGAGGGGAGGAGAGAGAAGAGGAGAGAGAAGAGAGAGAGAGAGAGAGAGAGAGAGAGAGAGAGAGAGAAAAGAGAAAAGGGGAGAGAGATAGAAAAGAATAGAGAGAGAGAGAGAGAGAGCTAATAATATACTTCCGTCTGCCTCATCATCTCAGTTTTTCCTTTTTCTTATTTTTTACGCGTTCTCTTTGTTATCAAGGTGTTACTTTAAAACATGACATCTTACAAATACATAAAATAAATACATATCTGCCAGTTTATTAGCATATGGCTACACAATTTTGACTTGCTTATTCTTATTGGGTTTCATGTTCTTTTCATATTATTATTTAACATTTATGTAACACCCATATCAAATATATCCATTTTTTCATTTAATTTATTTTTTATATTTTTTCAAGTTTTTGTAATGGGCAGCCAAAAAAACCCCTCA
>JACEEZ010016836.1:0-32403 GCA_016584305.1 Chionoecetes opilio
TTTAATGATAACAATGATAATATTGGTAATGCCAAAATAATAATGAGGGTAATTTGGGTAACAATAATAATCTGATAAGAATGTGAGACTTACATTTGGGAGACATGCTTGTTGTGTCTGCGCGGCGTCTTGTAACTTACGCGACAAAAAATCCCCTTTCTCTTCCGTCTGTTCCTCCTTCCTCCTCCCGTTCATATCCAAGTTAGGAGGGACGCCAAACGGCTCCCTGGCGCCTCACCACTGCCTCCACGTAATATGCAACAGGAAACATTACAAAGCCAGCCCACACACACATACACAGCCACTGCAACCGTTTCCCTTCAATTTCGCAGCACCACACTCTGTAGGTCCTCTCTTGATCCTCCCTACCTCTTTCCCGTACCTCTTCCTCTATCTACCTCCTATTTGTAGGTGTTCTTTTTTTTGGCTTGACCCCATCTGACCTGATACCTGTGGATCTCGTGGTATCCTCTCGTTACCACGTCCCAAACAGTCAAACAACATTAAAGAAGTTGTGCATATTATTTACCTATCACAGCCTATTTCTGTATAGGAGGATTCCTGTTTCTAATACAAACCACAACCATACCACCATAGGCGTAGGGAAAAGGGGGGAGGGGGGGGGCGGCAATGGATCCCCTACTTTTAATTAAACGTGGGGTGACCCAGGATAAATCAGCCACGATAAAATTGATTTCAGCATTTTTTTTTTTTTACATTCGTGCCTATAGCACCGGTACAGGGCCTATCATCCGAGCTCTGGAGTCACTGCCTACAGGCGTTATAGCACAAATGTTAAAAAAAGAAAAAAAAAAAAAGATTTATATCTGCATGCAGTAGTATTACAGACATACTAGATGACTAACCCAAGGAAAAACCTCAGGAAGCACACAAGGGTAACTGTGCCCTTGACAATTTCTGCTGATTACTAAGATCTGTGGTAAGGCATTGTGGATCTTTTACATGGTCGGGGCCCCTGACGCTGGCAGCCTTTGAGCACTGCTAAAGGGAAAATCATGACCATGCAAATGAGATACGCTACCAGCCAGTCATGTAGCCATATAGATTTTATGTTGTAACATACTCCACTTTTTAAATATCAACAAACATACTAAAAATACATTTCTAATCCTACACATCTAAGTTGTACTATTTTTGGGTCATATAACTAAAACTTCAAATGTTGATTTTGAAAAATTATAAAATTTTTAAACAGATCCAAATTCATAGGCCTCACTTGTGCCTGAGATAAATTTTTTTATGTTCTGTTCCTTCCTTGGTTTTGTCCTCGTCGCGTAGGTACACACTAAGAAAAAAATGGTGCAGGCAAGGTGCAAATTTGACATTAGGGTGCAAAATCCGCTTCCCGGCGGAAGGTGCAATTTTGCACCTCTAAAGGTACTTTTAGGGTGCAAAATAGAAAGGTGCAAACTTGCCCCTTTCTTGATATTTATACAAGGCGGATGGGCCAGGGAAATATCTTAAATATTTTTTTTTTTATTATTATCATTATTTTATTTTATCATTATTATTATAATCATTACAATATATTTTTTGTATTTCTATTATCCTCATTATTATCAATATCATTATAATTCATCATTGATATTTATATTCATTATGATTTTTTTTTTTATCATATAATTGATATTATCATTATTTTTTGTTATTATTATCAACATCATTCTATAAATTCTTATTATCATCATTATTAATATAATGATATTATTGTTACTTTTTTATCTATTATAAATATATAGGGGATAGTTGATATTAATGATAATAATATTATTGTATATTGGGAGTATACTATAGTGATTGAAACAATAAAATTACTTTATTGAAAACTACAATAAAAATAATGATGTAATACTACTACTAATAATAATTAAAACACTAATACTAATTATTACAATAATAACAACAGTGAAATGATAGTTTATAAAAATAATAATAAAATTGAGTGGTGAAAATAGTATTTAAAGATAATGAAAATAAGAGCATTTCCGAACTATAACAAATAATAATTATCAATATTATTAATAATATAATTACATTATCATTAATATTATTATAATTATTATTACGGACATTTTCATTATTATTATCATTATTATTATTATTATTATTTTTATTATTATTAGTTACTACATTATTATGCTTATTCTCATCATCATTATCATTATTGTTTATTCTTTTTTTAAATTATATTATTATTTTGTATTTTTATAAATATATTAATTATTATATAAAATTATATATATATATATTATATATATATATTTTATAATATATATATATATATTTTATATATATTTTATATATATATATATATTTATATATATTATAAAATATTATATATATATATATATATATAATATATTAATATATATATATATAAATTATATATATAATATTATATACTATTATATATATAATATATATTATATATAATCTTATCATCGAAACCTGAAGGCCCCATCTATTATTTTAATTATTATTAATTTTTAATACCCGACATATTATTTTATTATTAAGTATTTTGCTATCTTTTTATGAAAAATGTATTGCATAGTATAGAATATTATTACTCAAATAACTGAGCGTGAGATAAAACATACTGTGTATGACTGCACTAAATGTTGATTGGATTTACTTTAAAACAAGACAATGTTGATGATGTGTTCTCACGTGAAAGGAGGAATGAGAAGTGATTGCTACTCCTGTTTTAGGGGAAACTAATGGTCGCTCAGTATATATTTAAATGGAAGTGATAGAGATAAGTTTCGTACTTGTCTGATGTCTGATGACTTATGAATAAAAATTATATAGTTATAAGCTAGACAACCGTGCGGTATAGAAGCGGCACAAAAACCTTAATTAATATTATACGTCTAGTATATATATCATATATGACATTTTGTTTGCAGGAAAGTATTACCATATAAATAATTTACCATGCGTAAGTGTTTAGCTTGGCGGGATAAGAACTGGCATCCGGCGCGGCATCTTCACTCGCCAGGAACTGTCGTCGGCGTCTGACTCAGCGAGGAAAAAAGGGCGCGACACAGCTGCAGGGACGGGCGGCGTGACATACTCCATGCTCGCTCATGCCGGCCTGCCGGGACGCCGCGCTGCGCGCCACGCTTAACGCGTCTGGCTGGCAGGTCACCTGCCACCAGCGTGGAAGGAGCCGATATTCAGCCCATCCCCAAGCCAGGGAGCCCACCAAGCTCAGGCCTATCTCCCTCATCAGCTGCACGGCTAAAAACAGCCGAGAGAATGAATGGTGCTCTCGCGACGGGAGTGACGCGTGGGAGCCCTCCACCCTCACGTGTTTTGGGTTCACTCGCGGCGTGGGCACAGCTGACAGCCTCCTCACCCTGCTGACCAAGGATAGTACATCTATGTACTATGTACTATCCTTGCTGCTGACTCAGGCCAACAACCCTGCCCCACAGTCACGGGTCTTCCTCGACCTTGAGAAAGCGTTTCGAGCTGGCCAGTCCTCACGCTATTCTCGCCACCCTCGCGAGGAAGGGGATCCGGGGAGACTGCTCGCCTGGATCGGGGACTACCCTCCAGCACCGTCGGGCCAGAGTCAAGTTCCAGGGCCAAAATCCCGCTACAAGGAACTGGAGAACGGGGACGCCCCAGGGCGGCATCCTCAGCCCTTTCCCTGTTCAACCTGCTGATGGAGGAGCTGGTCGCCCTGCCCTTCCGGGCTGGCACCGTCCTGCTCAGCTACGCCGACGACCGGGCCCCTCGTTGTCACTGGGCGGGGTGACAGGCTTTGCAAGAGCAGCGGCGCGTCTCGACCTCATCACCGCCAAGTGCGAGGAGCTGGGCCTCAAGATTCGGCCCCAGAAGTCCCGGGCCATGACTATCAAGGCAGCCAACCCAGCCTGTCAGCTGCGCGTCCAGGAATCGGCCTGGCCTGGACGGATTTCCTACTGTACCTCGGGGTGTGGCTCGACAGGCGGCTGTCTTTCCCACGGCGCAGCTTGATACCTGAGGGAAAGGACGCAGGCCAGGCTGAACGTGATGAGGGCCATGACGCGGCTTAAACGCCGGTGCCACCTTCTCTGTCCTCCGCCTGTATACGTGCAGGCTGTGCGCCCTCTGGTGGATTATTTGCGCCCCTGTTCCATCGCGCTCTCCCCCAGTCAGCAGGAGCGGCTCGAGGTGCTCCAGAACAACGCCATGAGGACCATGCTGGGGGCTCCGAGATGGTCCAGTGCCTGCGTAAGCAGAGCGAGACCAGATTGGTGCCCATCGCACCAGGGTGCAGTGCATCAGGCCTGTCGTGGCCAGAGTCTTCCGCCGCGATGTGGAGGGGGGCGCAGAGGAGACTCCGGCTGGCCAGGGACGCAGGGCATCGAGTGCCTGCGCGGCAACACGTGGCTCATTAACACCTCGCTAGCCACCCACAGCTCATTCACCAGGGATCACCGGGCCGTGGCGGGAGGCCGATGTCCCCGCCCCCACCTACAATGCTTCCGCCCCCGTGGGGGCCCCCCACCGCAGAGTTCACCGCCACGCAATTGCCTGCCTGCAAAGCCATGTGCACCACCCGGGAGCTGCGGCAGCACGTGCGATGGCCATGGCCCAGGTCGCCGAGCGGGACAGCAGTGTCTACTTCACTGACGGCTCGGTCGACCCGGAGAGTGGCAGAAACGGGGGGCTGCGTTCGTCACGGGTGGGACAGAGCCAGGGCCCTTCACAGAGCTGTCGTGGGGGACCTCTGACAACTGTCCCACCCTCCAGACTGAGCTGGGGCCATCCAGCACGCCCTCCGAACACGCCCTGCACCGCCGGGAGGCAGCTGTGGTAATACACACCGACTCCTGGACGGGGCTGCAGGCCCCCCAACAGCCGCATCCCAAGGACAACGTGAGGCTCACCACCACCATCCTGGGCAGCTACAGAGCCTTTTTCGCGCAGGGGAAGGGCGTGTCAGGCTCAACTGAATCCCCCGCCACGTAGGGGTCGAGGTAACGAGGCGGCGGACGTGGCCCCCAAAGCGAGCCGCCAGCGGGCCCCAGCGTAAACCATGCACGTGCCTCCCGGCTTACAGCAGCTAAGGCGCAGGCGAGACGGGCCGCAGCACACCGCGCTCACCAGACACACCGAGAGTGGAGGCCAGGGAAAAGGCAGGCGGGCCTGGTTAGCTGCAGCCACCGACTACCACCCACTGGACGTACCTAGCAACAACCCAGGGCAGACGGCGCACTACTGCAGCGTGTGCGTTTTGCTGGGCTACTGCACCAGAGAGGAGCTGCAGGAGGAGCTGCAGGAGGACTTTGAGGGGCAAGAGTGCGACCATTGCGGGAAGCACACCCGTCGCCCACTGGTGGGACTACCTCCTGTCTGCCCCGCCACCGCCCCCCTGAGGCCCGGCCCGGCCCCCCCCGCCCAGCCTACAGGTGGGGGCTGCTGAGTGGGCGTGAAGTCAGGGCCGCCCCCATGGTCCGCCACACCCGAGAGGGCGTGATGTTGGAGGTGTTGCGGAGCAAACACCCCTCCCCGCGGAAAACATCACGTACCCACACCCTGCCGCCCCCCGGCCGGGGGGCCAGTGGGCGCAGGTGACTCACCGTCACCACGCCTCCCCCCGCGACCCTCCCGTAGCTTTACGGGATACTCTCCTCACGGCGGGCTGATGCCCGCTTTGTACTTTTTTGCTACTGTAGTGTATTTCTGTACATGCTTGCTTGTATTGTATATATATGTCCTGTATGTTTAATTGTACAATAACCTTAAAAACAAAACAAGCGGCAAGCATACTTACCTGGCATAGAGATTTACCCCAGCGGCAAGGTGCAACTTTGCACCCATAAAGGTGCATATTTGCACCTTTAAAAAGGGACAAAGCTACACCCTACCATAAGTTACAAAAGTTGCACCCTATTGTTAAGGTGCAAAATTTGCACCCTCAAAGGTTCAGAATGTGTGACATCATTTTGCACCCTATGGGTGCAAAACCTGCACCTTTAGAGATGGATGTTAGAGATTAGAGATAGAATTTATGGGTGCAAAGTTGCACCTCTAAAGGTGCATATTTTGCACCCATCAGGGTGCACAGTTAATTGCACCTCTAAAGTTGCATGTTTTGCACCCCTAAGGATGCAAAGTTGCACCTCCAAAGGTAGATGTTTTGCTCAAACTTGGCCCCTCTAAAAGCACCTTAAAGGGACAAGTTGCACCCTTACCATAGGTGCCAAAAGTTGCACCTAGTGTAAGAGTGCCAACTTTTCACCCTTAAAGGTTCAAAATGTGTGACATCATTTTGCACCCTTAAAGGTTCAAAATGTGTGACATCATTTTGCACCCTTAAAGGAGCAAAGTTGTACCTTTTTTCCTTAGTGTGTAGAGTGATCTATTAAAGAAGGGAGTGATTGAGGCGCGGTATTGTGTATTTGCCGAGTGTTCGCGTACAAAACATGGCACGCACGAAATGGTTTTAGTACAAGTCTTGTGGTATCAATGCATTCCGGGAGGGTGTGAGAGGGAGTCCTGCCAGGCGCTGTACACGATGAGCCCCACAATCACCATGGCAGGAAGGCGTAGTGGCCCAGAAGATCCACAAAGGTTCCCAAGGGGGCGCGCCGCTCCTGGATCTCCTGTGTTGCCAGAAACTCCTATGGGGAGTTTATACCTGGTCAATGTTACTTGAGTGATATTAATTGATTATGATTTTTCATTTATTACAACTTGAATTGAGAAATTAACTTAGTCTATGACTTCACTATGTTATTATAGTATGAACACTTCTCGCTGCGAGAGTAATGAAATGGGGGATGAATTTATTTAAGGGGAAGGGGTAGGGGTTAGGGTAAGGGAACAGGGTATGAGTTAAGGGGGTGCTGTACCACCAGCTTCAGGCGAGTAGTATCATGGGTACTCCCGGGCGCGTTTGAATATTATTAAGATTAGATTTATCTTGGTAGTCGTGATTGATACGTGGAACTATATACGAGTAGGCTGACTATTTTGGAAGTGTGGGAATTACGTCTAAACACAGAATACTCACCTGGGGTTTTTATAATAAAACACAGAACTATATTTGAAAACATCATCCTAATATTCACAATGAAAACATTAGTTCTTGTTTGAGACTTAGACACATACATAAAACTCTAATCTGGAACGGGCAAGCTTCTTTAGAGCATAACTCCCCCACAGAATCATCTTAGAACCTACAACTATGTCCGTATCAACTGAAAGCACTATTAGGTATACAGGAATATATATATATATAGGGGATGGAAAATGTGAGAGTAATGAGTTGGTGTGGGATCACTGTACCAGTGGCCTGGGGAGGAAGGAGCGAGACACTCCCGTCGAAGCCTTTCTCTCTGCGGAGGGCGAGATGAGACTCGTTAATAAAATATAAGATGGGGCAGGTCTCCGTTACGTTAGTGAAAACTAAACACGTACCCATATTTGGAATATAAGATAAAAATATTATAACAAGGAAAGAGGGCGGGGGGGGAGAACAGGAGCGAACGTCGGCGTTTACTGCGGGAGGGTCGAGATGAGACTGGTGTCTCACGAGTTACCCAGAGCCGCGGCAGAAAAAGGGAATGTTTGAATGGTCTAGACGTGACCTCAAATGAATAGCTTATAATCCCGAAAGTAACTAATAATAATGAAATGAAACTCGTATGGTACCTAAGAAAAGGCTGCCCTATAATACAGACCTGTTACTTTGATATAGAAGAATGTTAATATGTTAATCTAATATCCGAGGAGGGTGTGATTACTTTTCATGTCAAAGGTCCGAACGCGTATTCTGAAGCGAGAGGTATGGAATGTGTGCTAGAAATTTGGTAGAACTTTCAATTTAGCGTATAATTTACTAAGACATCCATTTATGAACGTGATCTGTCACTATGTGGGGACTATTTGAAATACATTAAGAATCTAGGAGTGTTCCTGGATATGATAGGAGGGTTGGGGAGGATGATAAAGATTTGAATCCATAGTATCTTACTGACGCGAATAATTATTCCACGATTTTGACTCGCAACCGCATGTCGGGGGGGGGTGGGGGAACTGAAAGAGGGAAAGACAAGAAGAAATGGCGGTAGGTAGGAAAGGAAGATGAGAAAAATGGCGGATAAGAAAGAAGGGCGATAGACCTACCCGGGAAACTAACAAAGTGGAACAGCTTACGAGACATAAATCGGGAAATTATATGGATAAAATTCTCATACTATCTCTCCTGAATAACGGGCATTACAACGTCTTTCTCCGGGAAAATTAAAAGTCTTCAATATCAAATAACTACTCCGGATCGTTTGTTTCCGTGTTTTGTTTCCGTTTTTAGATGCGTCAAGAGGAGTGTGCTGCGTCAAGACGGAGGTGATGGGACGAATTAGAGTGAATTTAATGGAAAATTCTTCTGTTCTTGAAAACGGGTGTATGCTTGTGTTAGATTACACGAATATTCAAGAAAGGAGTATCCAATCAACCGATACCATGGGTAGTGACGTGGTCGCAAAACCTGACTCGTACCTACATTTTCGAGGCTAGGTTCGTCCCAGGGGCGCCACACCGGCACCCTCAGGTTATATAACGAGACGCCTTACGAGTCCTGAAATGCCCGCCACACCGCAAGCTGTCGGACTGTGATTGAAGTGAGAAGAAGTACTACTATCTAGAATTTAAAATACTCCTCCACCGAACCAGGCTGAGCAAGTGAAAACCAGACACTCCGATTCTAGAAATGAGAAATCTCCTGGACCAAATTATTTCATCTAGTCTGACACCCACCACTCTGACTCAGTATTAATTTTAAACACATCTAACCTAAAATACATTCATTCTTCCCTCAATGATGCCTTTAGGAGTTCTCCTGACACGGGGCAGTGCTCGTCCACAGGGTCGGATGTAGGAACCTCTCCACGGTTCTAACTAACCACTGCTTCACGCCATGAAGGCTTCACTTGTTCGGCGGCTCTTTGACTTGTTTTTCTGTGAAAACATTCTCTACCACGTACACGCTACCACCCATAGTATTCCACCACTTATAGACCCCATTCCCATGCACATTGAGTGTACGGCACGTGCTGGTATTGTGGCTCTTTTCTGACCCATTACCAGTGCTACTACCTCACAACTTGATTTTTCCGTTTTCGGTTGCGACGTCCTGGTACCGACGCCGACATTTTCTGATGCGGTCTCGCGGATTAGGGCGCGTGGCACGTCCATTCGTCTTGTTCTCTCGACGTCGGGTTAAGCTGCTCCACAAGCCTGGGGGCATGACGAGAGAAGAAAGCGAAAGTAGGGTTGTTCGTCAGTGGAAGGTGTGTCCGCTGATTCATAGTGATTTGGCACGGCTGCAACAATGGTGGCTCAGCTCAGAGGGTGTCCGGCACAGGGTCGAAAGGGACTGACTTCAGGGTCCTGGCATCCTCTCGGTCACCGAATTTCCTTGAGGGTGATAGGGGGTCGTATAGCAGAGAGTGATTTGGTGTCGTGTGCCAGAAACTGCGGGAACTCCCGGCTGCTGAACTCCCTCCGTTGTCAGGACGATGTTGCGGGGTGTCCCATAGTCCGCCCAGGGTACTGCCACAGGGTACTTTATGATGTGGTAGTGTGTTTGGATTTAAGGGGGAGAGGCCTAACAAACCTACTGTAATGATTCGACTACCGTCATAAACTAACGGCTTTAAACCCTGGTCTCCGGCTACCAGATCAGTGAGGTGCTATCCTATTCTTTCAAAGGTTTATCTACTGGATGTAATTCCTTCCAGGTTGTTGAACTCTCTACTTCCTTTGAATCTCTGCAAGTTACACAAGTTTTGACATTAACCACACATTACTTTAAGATTTGCCCAATAGTTATAGCTCCTCGGCTTTCTTGATGGTTTTCTTTGGTCCTAAGTGACCTGGATAATTCATGGCATGTTGGAGAGCGAGACCCGGTCAGTACTACGAGAATTATGAGGAATATTGTAGGCTCCCAATCGGTTTTTTTCTCGAACATAATATAGATGTCATTTATTTACCGTAAAACTGACCAAAAGTCGGCTTTCGGTAGCGTTTGTAGGGAACCTACCCTCCCTCAGATATTCCACCAAACTCTTTCCACACGGGTCTCCCTGTGACGTGAATGAATTGTGGTTGGTTGCTTGCGTCCAACCATGTAGTCTCGGGTCGGCGGTTATTCATCCCAACTGGACGCGACAACATGGTCCGCGGACGAAGTTATCTTTGCCTTTCAGGTTCAATTCATAATTATATGCGCGCATCTCTAGGATCACCTGTCATCGGGGAGATTAGTTTCTTTTAAAGATACTGGTGAGAGGTTGGTGTCCGTGACATGAGAATTTTGAGCCCCATAGATAATGATGGGAAATTTAACAGGTGAGAACTATGGCAACGCTTCTTGTCGGCTCGGTGGCGGAGTAACGTGTTTCGCAGAATCCGTTTTGGAGAAAAGGGAGAAATACCCAATTGGGCAATTTTGAACCGTTTGACTGAACTTGACTTAGAACCCCTCGACGGAGTGTTACTCGCGTCTGTTGTGAGAATGAAAGGTCATGAATTTGTGCCCTTACCAGGAAGGTGCATTTATCAGGACCCGACTTGAGTGTTCGAAGCATGTTGACACTCCTCCGTCCAGGTGAAAAGTGACGTGAGCTTTGTTTAAATTTGTAAGTGGGCTGAAAACTTTCGCGAACGAAGGAAACATGCGTCTATAGAAACCACACATCCCTAAGAAACGTCGGATTTCCTTGACAGTTTTGGAGCTTTCATTTGTGGAAACGGCTTCCACGTTTTTTAGGTCCGGCTTACTTCCTTCGGCTGAGATCCGATGACGAGAAAAAGTGACTTCTTTAAGTCCAAAGGTACACTTACTGAGGGTTAAGTTTCACCCCATTTGTAGTAAGGACTTCGAAGATTGATTAAGACGTTCCAAATAAAAGAAAAGGAAAGGTAGGAGCCCATCGAATTAAGTCGTCCAGGGTAGTTTTTTACCACCCTTCTGAAGGAGGGGTAGTTAATACTGAAGCAATCCGCCTGGAAAATATAGCGGCGTGATCAGTTTTAGCCCGAATGGTAGGCGTCGAAAAACGATATAAGGTGACACCGTCGCTGAACGTGGTTAGATCGCGGCTTTCGTCACCGAGTAATATCTGGAAATATGCTTCGCGCATGTATAAGTTGACATAATACTTTGGCCAGAGGCTGGTTCTACCAATTCTTCAATCTGAAGAGGACTAGATGTCTGTGGCCGAGATGTTATTATGTGTCGATAGTCTAAACAATTCTCTTACACCATCCGTTTATTACCAAGACGCTCGGTGATATCGGTGATAACCACGCTGGCCGTGGATCTTTCTATGATAGTTATTTATTCCATATCTTGAAGCATATGTGAAATTTGTTACTTGGCTTTCTCGGGATACCGGTACGAGGGTCCTCGACTGGGCTGCGGGTCATCACCTTTAAGCAACCGGAGGACCATTATGAGGACCTAATCGTTTATGATCTAGGATGAAAAGCGGATCATTTCTAGAATAATGTTGTAATTCTTGTTGTTCTGAAACAGTCAGGTGTTTCCATTGTTGTCCCTTGGATAATTCTTTTACCTTTGGGTTCGAGTCCTTTCGGCTGTGCGTTATCATTACCGGTATCAATCATTGTGGACTTCATGAATAGAATTGATTGTGTGCGCGTGATGACTTTTCCACTTTGTCGTATGACCGAGTATAGTGCCTTTGCCACAAATCTTTCCTTTCTTGGTATTATTCGTGAAGGGAAGTAAATTGAATTTTCTGCTGGGGACACTTGTACTATGGTAAAGGGTAATATTTTGTAAACTTTTCCCGCGGGTAGACAAGGAGGTTAGAACCTGGAACTCATTTACGTTAACCTGCTGGAAACGGGAGTGGTAAGGGGTTATTTTCACAGGAGGAGTGAGAAGATTTAGCTGTCGAAGGGTTCGTGGCGTTTCTACGACTTCACCGGGTTTAGCAGATTCTTTTGATTTGTTTCTTTCGGACGGATGTGATCACGGTATGGGGGGTATCGCCCCAGCGCATTGCTCTCTTTTCCATCCCAGGTGAAGGGGGCTTTTGTGAGGATGTCAACCCAAGAAGTAAATCGCCGTGAGATAAGAGTTCGGGGATAAACGGAAACCACTTTAAACTTTTGCCCGTCACCGATTTCAATTTATTCTGCCCATATCATGCGAGAATGTTCAACGGGGTGTCTGTGTTTCCTACGAGGTGAGGAGGATTCCGTCGTTTAGTTATTTAATTTCCCCTTCGATCCGTTGTGCATGTGTTAATTTCTGTTGAATTAAAGTATAACCCCTCCTGTGTCACGATCGCTATCTGTTATCTTCCCGTTTATATTACGTGAATAATGGGGGAAAAATATCGTCACCCGTCTAGTCAGGATAATTGTCTAGGGTTTTGAGTTTGACTTTGCGTGAAGACTACTTGCCTGGGCACGCCCAGGGACAGTTGCGGAATCTCCTCTCCGACAAACGGGTTTGCGACAGTCGAAACAAGACTAGCGGAGGTTTTCTCCAGCATTCGGGAAGGTTATGCGTTTGTGAGGACA
The DNA here is from genome assembly GCA_016584305.1 of Chionoecetes opilio. NCBI lineage: Eukaryota > Metazoa > Arthropoda > Malacostraca > Decapoda > Majidae > Chionoecetes > Chionoecetes opilio. The sequence continues at coordinate 12,583 of JACEEZ010016836.1, forward strand.
ATAAGCGCAATACTTTGAGGAATGTTTTTACGTCGTGAAGGACTCGGCTGGGAGGGTGATTTCCTGTTTCGCTTGTGACAAACTGGACCGTAGTTCTTGGATTGTTGTTTGAAACTTCCAACTTCGGCCGGCTGGGTGGTTTCGGTTTGAGGAACGTGCGTACTTATCGCTTCCTCTCCCGTTTCCTTTTCCTTCTCCCTTTGGAGTGGGAATCAGTTAATTCTTTGAGTCGGTCTGTCTTCGGTATTTTGCCGCCGTGTTCGAGGCCGGTCTAGGAATTTTTAGGGGATTAACCTTCATCTAGGAATCCCTCTAATTTTTCTAACGAACGCGCTTGGTAGTCCGTACACAATTTCTCTTTATTGTCTTATCACGATCGCGGGAATTTTTCCTGTGGGAGTTCTAGTTTGGTCGCAATTCACCGCATGTTTGGCAAATTAAAAACGAATGTAGTAAGATGTGTGAAAGCTAGGAGATTCTCCCAGTCATAAATCATTGCCTTCAATTCTTGCCAGGTCTGCTATCAACACTTACTAGGTGGTGAACTCGGCTCGAAAAGATTTAAGGGCGACAGGTTTCTTACCTGTGGTTGCTTGATAGTGTGGATTAAGATTGAGAATTCTGGGACAACACTCTCATCCTTTGCATGTGGATGCGTGTTGCGTCGCTGAGCGCAGTTCAATTAATTCAAAGAAATTTGGAGTCGGGCCGTTGCGTAAGGCCTTGTATTGATCGTAACTCTAATACCGGAATATCCTCGAGGTTTGAAGAGTCCCTCTTTCACCTATCCGTGGATAATTAGAGTCAGAGAAGGGTTTCGTTTGGATTTTGTTTTTTCATGCTATCGGGTAAGTGAGGGTCAAGAAGGGTTTCGTTATGATTTTGATTCTTCCTGCTATCCGGGATAATTGAGAGCAGGAAGGGTTCGTTTGATTTTGTGTCTTTCCTGCTATCCGTGGTAATTGAGAGTCATGGAAGGGTTTCGTTTGTTTTGTTCTTTTCCTGCTATCCGTGATAATTGAGTGGTAAGGAAAAGGCTTCGTTTGATTTAGTGCTGTTAACTCCTCCACTAAAGTTTTCTAACTGTGTTTGTGTTTCCAGGGTGTTGCTCTACTTCCGTCTCCGCTCTCATCTCCTCCCTTTTAAACCCGGAAATAGGTTTGCTTCCCAATCATGATTACGTTGGGAGAAAAACTTCTTGTAGATACAGGTAGAGATTTGATTCTCGTGTTCCGTCGGCCACCTAAAACAGGCACTCGGGTTTCCCGTGGCTAACAAGGGTGATTCTCCGCCGTTTATGGTTCATTCATTTCAGATGGCCTCGTGATTACTGTCATTAGTTTGTTGTTACTTTATCTCTCCTCATTTATCCAATTACATCCGTCGGATGCCAAGGTGTTACGTATAGTGATGTTATTAAATTAAATAATTTGGTTGGGTCCTGCATGCTTTATTCTTTTGTTTATAGAGTTTTGTACTTTTTTATAGTTTACCCGTGCAATGGGTCTCTTCTGAATAGAACGTGGTTCTATTAAGCAGATGCACAACGTACCGCTCACCAATTCCTCTCTATTGTGCGCGTAAGTAATTTCCTTGATAGTGTCAGCAAGAGAACCGGGATCTATGCCTCGGCAATATCGTACTACCTAAACCACAAAAGCCACAGATCATGTGTCCATTTCAGGACACTATCAGCCCTTTCACTGAGAAGAAGGAATTGACCTTTTCCTCCCGGTTTCTAAAATCTTAATTTTCCGTTCCTGGGACGTCGAATGCTTGGGAATTTGACTGTCCTACTAATGAAAACTGTGTCCATATTTGTTCATGATTTTGAGTCTATTTAGCTACTTGCCCAAGGTGATATTCTGTTTGTTATTTGTAGGAAATAATAAACCCACCGCTGCCACCAGTTGTGTGCCAGAAACTCCTAGGGGAGTTATACCTGGTCAAATGTTACTTGAGTGGATATTAATGAATTTGATTTTTCATTGATAAACAACTGAATTGAGAATTAAACTTAGTCTTATGACTTCACTAGGTGATTATAGTATGAACACTTCTCGCTGCGGAGGAGTAATGAAATGGGGGATGAAATTAAGGAATGGTAGGGGTTAGGTTAAGGACAGGGTATGAGGTAGGGGGTGCTGCCCCAGCTCAGGCGAGTAGTTCTCTGGGTTACTCCCTGGCGCGTTTGACTAATATTAAGATTAGATTTATCTTGGTAGTCGTGATTGATAGTGGAAAACTATACCCGAGTAAGGCTGAACTCTTTTGGAAGTGTGGGGAATTACTGTCTAACACAGAAATAATCACCTGGGGTTTTATAATTGGTGGGGTTGGAACACAAAGGGATGGGGGGCGCGCCGTGATGTTTATTGGAGACTGAACCTCGAATACAGAGAGCTGACAGTGACGAATGGGTACTGCCTCGCCGGAGTCACAACTCCCCGCCCCGGGTGACACTGAGATCGTGGCGGAAGATGAGGGTTGCCAACACCCCCACATCCCCCCCCCAATACACAAATAGCTCACCGTGGGCGGTGTAATGAAAAAACGAAACATTTGATTTTAAAAGGAGTGAACCGAGGGATACAAACAACTTTTGTGATATGTGTGCCACTCAGTGTGTTGCCGAGGGGTGGCGTTACTAACACGTAGTCCAGCAGGTGGCGTGGTGCCTGTCTGTGGCGTTGAGGCCTTCCTTGGCTGGGCGGGGTGGCGCGGGCATCGCTTGTGTCCGTCGTAGTTGCGCCTGAACGCATGTGAGAGGGCGCAGGTGGCGCGGGTCCTGATGGTGGTGCGCCACTGCCGTCCAGCCGCACCAAGTAAGTACTGCCTGGGTGCCGTAGTATTCCAGGACAGTGCCTGCGCGATCCCAGCGCCCACTGCCGGGGTTTAGGATGCGGGTCCGTAGGCCGGGCTGAGGGGCTCGAGGTTGTGGGTGTTGGTCATTGGCCGGGAAGCTGCACTGTCCCAGAGCGGGCCATGGCCCCGTTCGCGCTCCCGCAGCAGCCACGCCCAGCGCTCAGCTCACCTCATAGAGCGGAGCGTCCACCAGGTATGGGTTCCCGCAGCGACGTCTGTGATCAGCTGGGATGGGGAGGCTTTCAGAGCCGGCGGGGGGGTGTTAAGGTACTGCATGAGGACCATGCAGCGGCGTCGGTGTCCAGGGAGCGTTCCGGCCAGTGTTGCCGCGTAGCAACTCTGGCACCACTGACTGCCGCCTCTGCGCGCCGTTAGGACTGGGGGTAATGTGCTGGATGAGACCCTCAGCCGCCACACGCCAGGTGCGAGGAAGCCCCTGGATCCCTGGCTGGTGAGGTTCGTTCACCATCGCACGACAGCTCCTCTGGGATGCGAAGCGCCTTGAAAACCATCGTCGGACACACCGTGATGAGGAGTGAATGGTGGCGCGCCCTGACCAGGCTGCTCCACTTCGATCCTCCGAGAGACGGTCAGCGACGGCGATATAGGTGTGGCGTCCAGTTGAAATAAATCAGCCACCACTTGCTGGAATGGTATTACGCGGGGGCGGGGTGGGCAGGTGGGCAAGAGGGTTTCTGCGGGCTGGAGGGGTCCGTGCGCTATCGCCATACCGCACATTGGCGCCTCTTCTGCTCCACCTCCGGCGTCAATCCATGGCATTAGACTGAATGCCTTCGCCCTGCGTAGCATTGAGTCCCTGCCTTGGTGCCCCGCATGAAGGTTGCAGGACTGCACGCCTCAGGGCCGCAAGGTATGACCAGCCGCGGGTGTTTCTTCGTCAAGGTGTAAAGACGAGTTCCTGGCAGGAGAGTGGCGCGCATCTGAAGTAGTACTGGCGGAGGGCGAGCGGCGCCCAGGTCCTTTCGTTCAGCCCAGCCGTTATTGGCTACGCATTCCCGCAAGAGCCGGTACTCCTCGTCCGTGCAGCCTCTTCCTCCACTTGATAAGGTCTACCACATGACCCACTCGTTCCTCGGCTGCCGCGGCCGTGGCTGCGGTCATGGCGGCGCATACCAGCTCTTCAATCGTCCTTCGTCCGATTCTTCTGGCCCACTGACAGGATTCGGGTAGAGCGACAAGGCGTCTGCCGCGGCAAGTTTAGTGTCGACCTTCAGGTTACTTGATGCGGAAGGTGAACATTAGCGTTCTTCTCTTTTAGGTGAGGGATCCGGGGGTTGGCTATGTCTTGAGTTCCTGTCTCCGAAAGTCTTGTAAGGGCTTGTGTCTGTGACGAGCGGAGGTTTTTGCAGCCAAGGAGGAAGAGGCCGTGCCTTCTTTAGGCACCAGGCGATGGCAAGCGCTTCTCCCTCGAGAGGTAGTTCCTCTCGGCCGCTGTGAATTCGGCTGCACAGAGCACAAGTTTCCACCCGCCAGGGCAGCATAAGGAGGCGACTTCTCCGGACACACTCGCAGTACTGGCTGCAGGACAAGGAAGCCAATACCCTGGCGACTGGAGTCAGTGATGGACTGCTGTTGTAGGGCGCGACACATCATAGAAGCGCAGTCCCTCGGCCGCCACCGCCCAATAGTGTCTTTGGCGGAGGTGAAGAAGCGCCGCCAACACTGGTTGTCCCAGTACACTGGCCTATCCCACCCGGTTTCTTGAGTAGCTCCCTGAAGGGCTCCACGACAGGGGCGACCGCCAGGAGGGCGCGACCTGGTTGACGAGGCCGAACCATGACCGCACGTCAGGTCAGGGTGGATGGGCGGGCATCTTTGAAGTCGGATTATTTGCTTGTTGACGAGGTGCGGCTTGGCTGGTACCTTCCCAGCCCAGGAGGTAGCCGGCAAAGGTGACGCTCCTCCTGCAGAAGTGGAACTTGTAGGGTGCAGGGGGTGTGACAACGCTCCCATGCACCTCTGGATGAAAAAGGGTATGTGGCAAGAGGCGTCGCTGACGCTGCTGTGTCGTGGAGTAGAGTGTCGTCCACGCACTTGAGCTTCCTGGGCACGTCGGTGATGGTGGCGTCAAAACGCTTGGTGAACAGTCCTCGAAGCGCAGTGGCCCATTGTGGGGTGCGGCGGTACCGGTAGCGCCCCAGGGGGTGATGAATGTTGTGAGGCTTGCGGCTCTCCTCATCGAGGGGGACCTGTGTAGCCCGAGTTATGCGTCCGCACGGTCTTAAATGTATGTTTGGGCACGCTAGAGGACGAGATCGAAGGGCGCGGTGCTGGTGTGGTGTGTCTCTCTGAGGCTGCAACGGTAAGGCGCTTGAAAGTCGACCGTGCGACGGGGCCTTCCGTCTTTTTTGGTACGTCCCACCATTCTGGAGCCCACCATTCGGTGGGCTCGCCTGCGGGCACCGCCTCGAAGCGAGCCCTTGTCAAACACGTCGTACAAACGGTTCGTCGTACCTCGTTCAAAAGAAGTGGAGCGGGGACTGATGGCTGGACGTGGACTGCGTGGGCGGGTGTGTCGGGCCGTAGGTGGACGTGGTGAGGCGGACGCTCAATCTCTGTAGCGGCGTGGTCCCATGCAAAACACAGTGCGCCCGAAGTGCTCCAAGAACCATTTCGAGGCGATCGACCGTGCTCCTATACAAGTTCGTGATGAGGTGGCGATTCCGGGCGACGTGGTCTTGTGGGTGTCGGGTGGCTCCACAGCACCAACACAACTGGTGGGTGAAAGGGGGCGCGGGAAGGTGTGATGGACCAGGCGAAGGGCCTTGGCATGCCTTGAGCGATAGGTAGGTTGCTGCACGCCTTCGGCGATGTAGATGCACTCTGTAGCGTGGAGACAGTCCCCACGGAGACCGACAGGTGATGGTTTCCCAGGGAGTCGCATGCTGCCCCCGGGCAAAACGTGGGTGACTGTCGTGGGTGTAGCCTGAGCTGACGTTGGGATATGCCGAGGTCCCCAAACAGATGGCGACCCGCACAAGACACTTGCGCCCCAGTGTCGCCACTGCTGGTAGGGACACGTGGCGCGTGAGTGCGTGAGCAAGCTGATCACCACGGGCAGCGACGCCGCTATCTCCAACTCTCCAACGGATCACTCGCACGGATGTAGGGGTGAGGTCGAATGATGGGTGGGCGGACGAGCGCGCCCTGGGGGGTGGGGCGGAACACAGGCGCCAGAAGTGCCCTTCTGGCCGCAACAACGGCATGTCCTGAAAACCTATGCACTGACGCCCAACCTTACACCAGATCACCGCATGCTGGGCACCGCCTGCGTTCCCGCCGGACTCCGTCTGGCGGGTTTTGTCCTTGTCCGCTAAGCCGGCGCGCGGGGCCCGGGCTGCCGCCACCTCGTGGTGTGGAGCCATGATGGGCGGGGTATGTGTGTCACGAACCCCCACATGGCTACGTAGCTCGAGGTTGGTCACTGCGCCGTTTCCGCGGCCTCAAAAATTCACACACGCGAACTATTTCACTGAATGACCGAGGAGTGGAAGCAACGCAACACCCCCGCTTTAATGTTTGCGATCACGCTAGCCCCATTCACACTATCTTTCATTGCTGAGATGTACTCCTCTAAGGGGGCACGGCACTCAGGGCACCTAAAGCCGCAATCATCGCTTTGGCGCGGCACTGGGAGATATAGGCACACACACTGTCACTCGATGGCTGGTAGAGAGAAGAATTCCGCCCTCGCTGCGATAATACAGCGTGTACCGATCACCACGCTTCGTCACAACGTCGATTGCCTCCGGCGTGAGATGTTGCTGAACACTTGCTTGCCAGGCCGCGCGTCAATGCGCTGTTGAATCCTTGTGTACAAAGAGGCGACATAAGGTGCCGCTGTGGGTGCCGCCCCAACCGCAGATGCTGCTGTAGTCCTCCTACGCTGGTGGCCCACGCCAAATGTTGCCCGGCGACATGGGTGGCCCCCAAGGGTCGCTCCCCCTGGTCTGGAGGCCGGTGGTGGGCGATGCTGCCGGGTCGTTGGCCATGAGTTGCTGTGAGTGGCTGGTGTGATGTCGGGGCATTGGTGTATAACGCGTGGCTTGTCGGTTATGCGGCAAGTTGGACCACGCGGCCTCTTTCCGGCGCGCCCGCTACCTGCCGGAGGCGTCTCTACGCCGGCCCATGCTTCCGCAGAGCCCCTGAAGATACTGCGCGCTTATGGTGGGGTTGGAACACAGAAGGGCTGGGGGGCGCGCCGTGATGTTTATTGGAGACTTAACCTTAATTACAGAGAGCTGACAGGACGACGAGTCAACTGCCTCGCAGGAGTCACAACTCCCCGCCCCGTGTGACACTGAGATCGTGGCGGGAAGTGAGGGTTCCCACACACCCCAAAATAATAAACACAAGAACTATATTTAAAACCTCACCTATTATTCCCAAAAAAACTTATTTGTTGAGACCTAGAAATACATAAACTCTAATCGGGAACGGGCAAGCTTCTTAGAGCATAACCCCCCTCACAGAATATTTTAGATACCACCTATGTCCGTTTAAACGAGCATATAGGTATAAAGGAAATATATATATATATGGGGAGAAAATTTTGAGAATGGTTGGGGGGGTTACTGCCCAGTGGCCTGGGAGGGGGGCGAGACCCCCCGTCGAAGCCTTTCCTCGGGAGGGCGAGATGGACTCGTAATAAATTAAAAGGATGGGGCAGGTCTCCTTTTCTTTAGTGAAAACAAACCGGCCCCATTTTTAAAAATAAATAAAATATTATAACAAGGAAAGGGGGGGGGGGGAGAAAAAGGAGCAACGTCGTGCGCTTACCGCGGGGGGCGAGATGAGATGGGTCTCCGATCCCCAGACCCCGCGGCGAAAAAGGGGAATTTTTTGAAGGGTCTAGACGGACCTCAAAGAATCTTAAATCCCAAAATAACTAAAAAAAAATGAAACTCGTGTATAAGAAAAGGTGCCTATAACAGCCCTGTTACTTTGATATAAAGAATTTAAAATGTTTAATTAAATCCGAGGAGGGTGTGATTATTTTTCATGTCAAAGGTCCCAACGCGTATCTAAGCGAGGGGGTATGGAAGTGTGCATAAAAATTTTGGTAGACTTTCAATTTGCGAAAAAACTTACAAAGACATATTTAAAACGTGATCGCACTAGGGGACTTTTTTGAAGACTTTAAGAATCGGGAGGTCCTTGACTTGTAGGGTTTTGGGGGAGGATAAAAAAGATTTGAATCCATTAGTTATCACTGACGCGGATAATTATTCCACGAATTTTGACTCGCAACCCGGGAGTCGGGGGGGGGAGAATGAAAGGGGAAAGAAAAAAGAAATGGTGGGAGGAAAGAAGATGAAAAAATGGCGGATAAAAAGAAGGGCGTGACTCACCCGTGAAAAAACAAATGAATGCTTACAGAATAATCGGGAATTAATATAATAATCTCATACTTCTCTCCGAATCGGGCATTACACTCCTCGTCCTGCACAGGGTAGGTAAATCTCATTGATGTCCCGCTCACCTGAGGTGGGGGAGTTTCACCCTCAGAATCGCGATCATCCTCCAGATTATCTTAGCCGAAAAACCCCAACCGCGTTCCCAAATATTTCAAGTAGCCTAATAGTGTACGGCATCCCTTTTGACTCGGCCAAGATCCGTGCCCGTTCCAACCTTCAATAGTCACATAAGACGTGAGATGAACCCGACATGCTGTCTTTACACGGCAGTACCCATCCCGAATGCTGCTCCCTTAAAAGTGTTGGAGCAGCCAAAAACCCCCCAGGGCGGCCCCCCCACCAGGAGGACGGAGAAAGAGAAAGCCCACACACGAGGGTACGGGCACGACACCGGCGTTTCGCGGGCCCCTGGGCAGCCCCCGGCAAGGGGAGGAAACTTTCCCCCCAATGACGTAAGGAGGAGGAAACATTCGGGAAGAGTCCTTCCCCATATGGAGGAAAAAAGGACATCGAAGGGTATGATGTCAAGGAGGGATTGGGTTATCGGGTACTTGACTTTTGGTCAAGGAGCAGCATATCGGGGTGTGCATTTGCCCATGTAAGGGCAGCATATCGGGGGGGGGTATCTCCGATGTCAAAGGGGCAGCATATGGGTCATCACGTATTGTACTTCTAAGCAGTTGGAAAAGAGGCCGGATTTGTGCCGAGTGCAAGGATGCCGATACAGCTATTAGGTACTTGAAGTGGGGGAGCGGGGTTTGGGGTTTTGGTACAGATACCCCGGGGAGACGCGATTGAGGGTGGATATCCCCCACTTTGAGGAGAGGGACATCAAGGCGAGTATTTCCTGTGGGACGAGGAGATCCAGGGAGGCGCGCCCCCCTTGGAACCTTTTTGGGATCTCTGGGGCCCCTACGCCTTTCCCGGTGACTGTGGGGGTCATGTGTAAAAGCCCCTGGAGGGACTCCCCTTTGGGCCGCTGCCAAAACCAATCCCTTACCTTTGGGAGAAAGTCCCCGGAAGGCCGTCCCTGTCCGGCATAGCCTTCAGCCCCCTCCCTCGGGGCTGAAGAAGACCCCCGTGACCCCTATGTGGTGGTTTTTCCCCCTGGGAAAGGTGGGCGGGGGTAATTTCCGTGGGATGAGGGGGGTCCCGCCACCAGGCAACGCACGCTGCGGGATTTGGCCCCCGTCCTTCTTCCCTAATTGCCCACCTTCACCCCCGGCCGCCTGGGCGGAGGTGTGCCGCCCCGCTTTTCGGGGGAAAAACACCCTGCCGTTGCCGCGGGGGAAAAGGTTAAGGGGGTGACCACCCCCCACCCGCTCTCCCACACCCCACCTCCTTTTAGCACACGGATGGCGTGCACGGCGCCGCCGCTCCCCGCACCGTGATGCTGGGGGACATTTTGAGCCTCAAAATTTTTCTTTTCCCGGTTTCATTTTTTTTTTACGAAATAAAAAGTCTACAAATTGTTTTATGTCTACACAAAAAAGTTAAAATTGAGTAAAATCCAAAACCCTGTTGAAATATGCACCTCTTTTTCCCATGATCATCAGGGTTTTTACTCCCGTAGAAAAGTATACAGGGAGGCCCCGTTATAGGGCTTTCCCGGTAACGAGAAGGGGTAAATTAGGGTTTTTTTCCCCAAAAACGAGATCAAAACCCCAATGATACACATTCTAAGGGGTTTGAGTAAAATTACAACCCAAAAAATGCCGCCCTCCCCACCCCGGGGCGGGAAAAAGGGGGGATTTGGTTGCCCCCAGTGGGGTCACCCCTAGAAAAGCCCTGCCCTGGGGGGAAATTAAACGCATAGGGCGCGGCCTGAAATTTGGGGTAATTAGCAGGTGTCCCCCCCCAAACCTTGGGACCCAGTCGGCCCCTAAAAGGGGCGGGACCTAAAGGGGAAATTTAAGAAATTTGGCCCGGGGCCTAAACCTTTGGGGGTTAATTTACAGTGAGGGGCCCCCAACCCTTTTGGGACCGCACACTCCCCCTTCTCTTGTATACGGGGCGCCCCCTACATTACGCCTTTTTTGCTTGTTATGCTTGTTTATTTTTAAATTAATGGCGTTTATTTTTATTTTGTGTGTTTTTTCTTTTTCAAATGCTTTTTCTACAAAAATTAGTATACAGTGGGGATATAAAAGGCGCTGTGTGTTTTTTGGGGTTTGCATTTTTTTTAGCTTGAAAAAAAAATTTTTTTAATTTTTTTAAAATTTGATGGGATCCGGGGCAAAACATATTTTTTACCATTATTTTGGGGTTTTCTTTAAACGAGTTTTCCTTTTACGATTTGGGGCCAGGGGGAACCAAACGCTCGTATCTTGGAAACCCCCCTGTAGTCGCCGCTGCAATAGCCCGCCAGCCCCCCAAATATTACGAATTATGGCATCACTACTATGTAGTGTCACAAAAAAAATGAAAAAACAGTAGTTTATATCCGGGACTGTTTTAAATCTCCCTTTTTTTCAGTGGGGTTTTAAATGCTTTGTTCTCAAGTATTACCATTTAAAATTTTTCCCTACTCGTTTTTTTTCGGGCAACGCTTGGGACGGGGGGGACACTCTTAACATAAACAGTGGGTCGATTTTAATGTACCCCGTTATAACGTCCCATTTCGGTTTTTTTTTGCAATTTTCATTTTGGGCCTTTACTAGGGAAAAAAATTTGGGACACAGACTTTTCAAAGCCCCTTCAAAATTTCCTAAAAATCAGGTTTTAGAAAGTAAGTTTTAAAACGCCACCAAAACGCTGTAAAGGGGAAAAGAAACGTTGTCCGGGGCGATTTTATTTGGATTACGGAAAACTATTTTGGTAAATGCAGGGGTATCTAAAAGTATGCAATAAAAATTTGATTTTCCTTTTAAAATCCAAAAAAACTTATGAGGGAATATTCGATACCAACACTAATCAAAAAATTTTGGGATTGGCAAAAAATCAAACAAATTTACAAGCTGCGAAAAAGGGAAGGGCCCAAATTTTTTTTGGAAACAATAATTTATTTTTCAACTGCATTTTGGGGGGGTTAAAATTTTTGAAGTTTTTTTGAAAAAAACTGCTTTATAAAATTTTCCCTGTGATAAATTTTTCCCTTTTTTAAATCTCCCCAAAATGCCCAAACCACTTTCCGGCACAGCACGGCGTTTTTTGGTCTTTTGTTTCAAGGATCCGGGGGGAAAAAAAGAGACTGGGGTTGGGGGTGAATAAAAACAAAATTAAAACCAAAATATGAAAAAAATTTGAAAAGGGGTTTGCATGGGGGTTTAAATATAAAGGTGATTACATAAAGGGGAAAAAACCCCCGGTAAAAAAATTTTAAAAAAATTCATGAGACGGAATTCAAAGACTCGAATATGTACCGGGGGATATGAAACCCCAACATTTAAAGAATCATTTTTTAAAACCCCAAAAAAGCCCCAAAGACGAAATTTGGATGGATAGCCCCCCAGGCCACAAATTTTAAGCTATGGGGGAAGGATTGGAAAAATATGGTTTACCCATTTTTGGGGGAAGGGGGGAAAAAGGGGAAAGACATAAATTTGGGTTGTATACAAAGGGGAAAAACAAAATTATTAAAAATTTAACAAATAGGAAATGAAAAAAAATTTTTAAAGATTTTTTCAAAAAGGGGAAGTAGGGGACGTAAAAAGGGAAAAACTCAACAAAGAAAAAGGGGGATTAGGATAGTTTGAGTTAGCTACATTTTTCCCAAATGAGTAATTAGATCACTGGCATAGTACACTAACAGGGGAAAGGGATGTCAGCAAGCTTATACAAAAAAAAAAAAAAAAATTTTGGATAAAAGATGGGACATTACGACCTTGATGAAATCCAAAAAATATACAAATATTAAATACAAATAGTGAAAAACCCACATAACCCAAATCCCCCACAAAACAACGGGGGGGAAAGGGATAGTAAGCCCTTCTGCTACCCCCGGGATCTAAAGGTCGCAGTTCTTTTTTTTAACACCCTTAACCTATTCCTTTATGTGAAAAGGGCCTTCACTAATAGATCACAGGTGTCACTGTAAAAATCCAGCCTGCGCCCCCAAACGGGCAGGGCCCAAACCATCAACCCCCCCAAAATTTTGCGGGGCTAACCCCTAAAGCCCTAAAGGGAAAAAACTAATAGCCAAACGGGTGCAAAGGGCTTCAACAAAAAAAAAAGAAAAAAAAGAAAAAAGGGAAATACAGCATGAAAGGAGAGAACCCATATTTTCCGCCCGGTTGAGTATTTGAAACCGGTTTCTTTTTTGTGAGGTAAGTGCACAAACCCAGCCCCCCCACACACACACACATTTTTTTTTTTTTTTTATTATCAGTATAATCAACAGAGTATTATTGACATTTTTCATGCCCCCCATTTAAAAACAAGATACTTTAAAACAAAAATTTTGAGATTTCACAATTTTCTAAAGGGAAATGATGGAGAGTTTCTCCCACAAAACCCATGAATAAATTAAACAAAACATATGGACATAGACAATGGACAAACCAAACACACAAACATACACATTCGTAAAGTTTAAAACATGTAAATCTTGTACCCAAACCCCAAAAGGGTGGGAGTAAAGGTTTCAGGCGTGTGGCAAGAAGAAAAAATTTTGTCAGGGCCCTTTTTATCTTACAACATTTGGGAAAGATCCCCGAAATTCTTTTTACAGTGTCCGCAAAAATTACTGGCCCATCCCTAGCAAAAACCCGGGCCTTTAAAAGGGGCCCCAAAAAACCTTTTGGGGACACTGTATACGTATTTACACAGTATTTTATATTCTAACAAAAAAATTTTTTTTTCAAAACCTGATCCCTTTTTCCCCCTTTTGAAAAGTGGCATGTAGACCATTTCTTTCCTTTCAGGGGAAAGGGCACACATAAAACACACACACCCCAAAACACACACAAACATTTAATACTTCAAATCCACCCTTACAGGGGAAGGATAGACACCCCTGCTCCTGAAGGGAATGCGAGGTCCAAAATCCTCGCCTTTTACCCGTCCCATTCCCGGGTAATTTAACGGGACCCCAATGTGAAAAAGGGGAAAAAACCCCCTTTCCTCCATCCGGCTGGGGGTTCCGGAAACCCAAAGGTTTCCCCTTTTGGGCCTCGCGAGCCTCTTAAAGGGAGGTGAGGGATGCTTACCAATAACCCCCAGCCCCTAAAGGTATTTAAAAAATGAAAAAAGTGGGCAGTGGCATTTTTTACCATAAAATTCAAGAAAAAAAGTTTTTAAATCACGAAAATTATACACAACCTTTATTTAAAAAAAATAGTCTAATTATCCGTATTAATTCCCCTGTCCAAATTTTTAAAAAAAAAAGTATTTCACAAAAAAGAAACCCTGTTACAAATTTTATATATCTGTATATGTATGTAAACCCCTACAATGTAGAACAAATAGGTTAAAAAACCCTTTATTAATGAAAATAAACGTTTTGTTGGGTTAAAAAAGGAATTCTAGATTTTGAGTTGGGGCCCAAAATTTGGTTTTAAAAGAAGCATGGGCATCATTTCTCTGAAAAGCCCCCCCACCCGATATCGCAGGGAATAAACCCCAAAACAAACAGGGGAGAATAAAACCTCTCATGCAACAAGCCGCAAGTCAATCTGCTGGTTTTTTCTGTCTAAAAATTTTCAATTTTTTTTTTTTTTTTTTAAAAAATAAGAAAAAAAAAGGTCAAAATCAAATTTCTGAATCCCGTGGGTTAAAAATTATAGTTAATAACATTTCAATCAACATAAAATTTTTTTGTTTGATTTTTTTTTGACCTTTTTGCAAGGGAGCCTGTCAATTTAAAATCATAAAACTTTTAAAGATCTGTGGGCTTTTTGTTTAAAAATTCTTTGGGGGGAGGGAGAAGGGGTTTTTTAAGTATTAAATTTGAAAGGGGTTTTTAATATTCTAATTCCTCATTCATTTATCTCATCTGTGGATTACCAATACTTCAATCCTTTGGGTCTTTGGTAATGTTTTTACACTGACATCCGGCTGATGGGGTGATAAAAGGTTTTTTTGGGGGAGAATTCCATGGAAAACCCCCTTTTGGGACATTAGAGGGTTAAGTTCAAAAAAATTGTGGAAAAACCCACTTTAGAAAACACTTCTTCTTTTTTTCCAATAAGATCTTGCTGCCCCATGCATTAAATCTACGTTGGGGAAAACACTTTTTGCAATGATTATGAAAAGGGGGGACTTGGTTGTTGTAATATGATGACAAATATGGGTTTATGAGATGAAAATTAGTATTAAATTCACTGAAACCAACCTTATGGTGATAGCAACTACCCCTGTATTTCTAGGGAATTTATACATCACAACTATCTTGTACTTTTCTGCAAAACCAATTTCGATGTATTTTTTTAAAAGGTTGTTTTTGGGTTTTCTTCCCCCCAGATTCCATTTAAACGCATTTCCCCCTTTTTACCAGATCTTTTCCCTTTTTAACAAAAAATTGTATTGTCAGCCCTAAAAATTTCAACCAATAAAAAAAATATACCAAATTAGTTAGTCGACAAAGGGTATAAAAAGGTCATTTTCTTATAAAAAATTGGGTTTTATTTACTAAAAATTTTCTTAAAGGGAGCTAAATTACAAAGGGGAAAATTTCTTCGGGCTCAAGGGGTTTTAAAAAAATACTCCGTGACAGACGTTTTCTTTACAAACCAAACACAACACAAAAAGAATTTCACTACGGAAAACCTTTCCCAAAACCCCCCACACCAAAATTTAAAATCACTAAAAAATTTGTAGATCAAAATAAAGGGTAGATTAATCCCCAAAGGGAAACTGGGCTGAAAGGGAAAAGGCAAAGAAAAAATCAGATGGGCCTTCAGTATGACACTTTCACTAGCTTTTTTAAAGTTGGGCATTGAAAAAAAAAAATTTTTCAGCCATGAACTCCATTGATCCCTTGGGAATTGGGGATTGGGAATTATTTTTTTATTCAGGGTCTAAAAAAAATCTAGGCTAGGTTAAAAATTTTTTTTGATATAAGGTGAATAACCCTATAATTTTAAAATAGAAAAAGGGTTTTAACCATAAAGCTTTTTTAAAACTTTTTTTAGACGTGAGATGAAGTGAGAAAAATCAAGGTTTCCCAAATTTTAAAAAGCGAATGTTTTTTTTTTTTTACGATACCCGGGCCCCTGTGAATTTTTTTCACTTCTCCACATCTAAAGGAAAATTAAAAAGGATTTATTTTTAAAATTTTTAAGTACCAAATTTTAAAGTTTATCCCTTACAAAGGGGAAAAGGTTTTTCACCGAAAAAAGGCTACTTGAAAAGTACCGAAAAACCCTAACATTGAAGTAGGGGTTTTTCAAATTATGACCTTTCAAAGAATTAAAAAGATTTGTTAAAATTTTTTCAAATTTTGGGGAAACAAAGGTTAACAAATTTGCAGAAACCCCAAAAAACCCCTTTTTCAAAATTTTCCCCGGTGAAAATGGGATTGGGGGAAAAATTGGGTTTTTGGTTTAAAAAAGGGGTTGCATAATATACCTTTTGGGAAATTTGGGGGGAATTGAAATGTTTACCTTTTTGGGGTTTGCCCAAAAAAAAGAAAAATTTTTTTTTTTTGGGGAAAAAAGGGAAAAATTTGAAAATGGGTGCAGAAAAGGGGGAACACGCCATAAAATTTTTCCCTTTTGTTAATTCCAAAAAAATTATAATTGGTGTATTCCCTTAAAAAAAAAAATTGGGGATCCCTTGGAAAGGGAAAAGCTAATGAAAAAGGGGGGAGGAGGGGAAAAATGTAAATGTTGGTTTTTTGGGCCAGGGGGAAATTGTAATTTGGTTCTTTTGCAAACCTTAAAAAAATTTTTTTTTTTCTTTTTTAAACCATTTAAAACATAAGAAATAAGGGAACCCCGAAAAGTTTGTGAAACCCTTAAAAACCGGGGGGGGGTAAAAGGGGTTTTGCCCCCCTTTTTTTTTAAAAATTTACCCCTTAATTTAAAAAATATAATTTTAAAAAGAAAAATTTTCAAACATAAAAAATTTTAAAATAAAAAAAAAAAAGGAAAAACCTTTAGGGGCCCGGGGATCCTTAAGAAAAAGGGAGAAGGGGGGTTTTTTGGGGGTTTGGGAAATTATTTTTTCCCCCGCCCCCCCCTTTTGGGCCTTTTTCATAAAACCCCCCAAACAGGGGTAACAGAGGCATCTTTAAAGAAGGAAACCCCTAATTTATATTTTTAAAGGTTAAAGTTTTCTCATTTAAATTTGGACCAAAACCCCTTATTTTAAATTTTCTCCAAAATTTGCAAAATTTAAAAATCCTCGTAAAACTTAAACCCGGAAAAAACCAAATAAAAAGAAAATTTATTTAATTTTCTTGCCCTTTTTTTAAAAAAATGATTTACCCTTTAAGTGGGGTACACCTTCAAAGTTTCTTTTCCAGTGAAAAATTTTCCCCATAAAATTCAAATTATTTCTTTAAATTTTTCCCCTTGATAAACTTAAAAAAATAAAATTTTTTTAAAAGGTTTTTCCTTCGGATTTGAAAATATTAAAATTTTTTAAAATACTTTCTTTTTAAAAACCTTTTTGGCCTAAAACCCCCCTCCCCTTTCCTTCCGTAACCCCCCCATAAAAAAATTTAACCACCCTAAATTAACCCCGAGCAAACCAACCAAGTAACCCTTAATTTTGAAAAAACGGGAAATTAAAAAACCCAAAAATTTAATAATTAAAAACAAATTTTTACAAAAACCCTTCCATTAAGTTTGCTGTCACCCCCAATCCCTTTTAAAACATTTTAAAAACCCGGTAACCTTTAAAAGTAAAAGTTTATTTAATTTTAAAACGTATCAGCCTCCCATTTCCCCCCACCCAATTCAAAATTTTTTGGGGGAAATAAACAATTTTAAATTTTTTCCAAGGGGGGCAAAAAACTTTGGAAAAAAATAAAAACTGATAAAATAATTTTAAAAAAAGCCAAAGGGCCCTTGCTATTTGGGGAAAATTAAAAAGGGACAAAAAAAGTTTAGAAACCCCTACGGCCCAAAAACCGCATTTTTTCCCTTGTTTATCTTGAAAATAAACTTTTAATTAAATTTTGAATGTTCTTCCTTCTTTATGGGGACACTACAAACCCATGGGTTTTCATTTCCTTTAACTTGGGGGGGAAATATTTTTATTATAAAATTTTATAAAATATAATTTTTTAAATTAATTATTTATAAAAAATATTATATTTAATTTTAAATTTGATTAAATAAATATCTTAAATATGAATAATATAAAAAAATTTTAAAAATTAAATTTTTTTAAATTTAATATTTTTTTTTTTTTTTTTTTAAAAAAAAAAAAAAAAAAAAATTTTTTTTATTTTTTTAATTAAATTTTTTCCCAAAAAAAAATAAATTATAAAAATTAAAAATTTTATAGGGTTTTTAAAAAAAAATTTTTTAAAGAAATTTTTAATTAAAAAAATTTTTTAATTTTTTTTTTTTAATTAATATTTTTTAAACAAAAAAAAAAAAAAAAAAAAAAAAAAAAAAAAATATATATTTTTATTATATTATGGACACCCAAATGCCTCCACCGGCTGGGGATTCGAACCAATGTCCTCTGACCTCGCGAGCCTCTTACAGTGAGGTGAGCATGCTTACCACTACACCTCCCAGCCGCTAACAGGTATTAAAATATGAAAGAAAGTGTCAGTGGCATTTTGTACCATATCATTCAAGAAAAATAAGTTTCAAATCACGAAACTTATACTACAACATTGATTTATATAAAATAGTCATAATTATCCTGTATATACTTCCACTGTCCAAATTATATAAAACAAAGATATTTCACAAAATGAAACATAGTTACAAATTTATATATATCTGTATATGTATGTACCTCTACAAATGTAGAACAATAGGTTAAACCTTTGATTAATGAAAGTAAACGTTTTGTGTTAATGAAGGAATTCTAGATTTTGAGTTGACAATCTGGTGTATGAATGCATGTGGCATCATTACATCTGAAAAGTAACACCACACCTGATATCGCAGGCAATAAACGCAGCAAGTCAGGGGAGAATATTAAACCTCTCATGCAACAAGCAGCAAGTCAATCTGCTGGTTATTCTGTCTAAAAATCATCAATGACAAATAAGAAAACAAAGGTCAAAATCAAATTTCTGAGATGCTGTGATTACAATTATAGTTAATAACATGCATCAACATAAACTTATTTGTTTGATGTGACTTGTTGCAAGCAGCCTGTCAATAAAATCAGTAAAACTTATAATGATCTGTGGGCTTGTGTTTAAATTATTCTTGGAGGGAGGGAGAGGGTATTAAGTATTAAGTAGAGGTATTTGAATATTCTAATTCACTCATTCATTTATCTCATCTGTGGATTACCAATACTTCAATCCTTAGCTCTTTGGTAATGTTTTGCCACTGACATCCAGGCTGATGGGGTGATAAAAGGTTTTAGGCAGAATTTCCATGGAGACTGTTGGTACATGAGAGGGTTAAGTCTGCAAAATATTGTGGAAAGCGCCACTTTAGAAAGCACTTCTTCTTTTGTCCAATAAGATCTTGCTGCACATGCATTAACTCTACGTGGTGATAACACTTATGCAATGATGATGAAAATGGGTGACTTGGTTGTTGTAATATGATGACAAAATATGTTGATGATGATGAATATTAGTATACTCTCACTGACCTATACCTTATGCTGATAGCAATCTACTGCCTGTATTTCTAGGCAATCATACATCACAACTAGTCTTGTACTTTACTGCAAATCCAATGCGATGATATAAATGGTTAGTTTCTGTTTGCTTCCCCTGCAGATTCCATTAAGCTGCATTAACCCCTTTACACCCAGATCTTTCCATTGTAACAAAAAATTGTATGTCGAGTCATAAAATTACAACAAGTAACTGAATATACCAAATTAGTTAGTCGACAAGGATACTAAACAGGTCATATCTATAAAATATTGGTTATATTTACTAAAAATTGTCTAATGGTAGCTAAATTACAATGGAAATTACATTCTGGGTCTCAAGGGGTTAAAACAATACTCCGTGACAGACAGTTTACTTCACAAGCCAATCACAGACACAAACGAATGCACTACTGGAAGACCTTTCCTAGTACCCGACACCAAATTCACGTCACTAAACACTCAGTAGATCAAAATGAAGGCTAGATTAATGCACAGGCAAACTGGGCTGAAAGTAAAAGGCATGAAATATCAGATGGGCCTTCAGTATGACACCATTCACTAGCTTTTAACGTTGGGCATTGTTAACATTTACAGCCATGAACCTCATTGATCTTGAATCTGGGCATTGAATTGATTTGTTATTCAGGATCTAAAAATAATCTAGGCTAGGTTAAAATTTTGGTGATATAAGGTGTAATAACGTATAATTCTAAGTAGAAAATGTTCTATACCCATAATGCTTTTTAAAGCTTCCTTTAGACGTGAGATGAAGTGAGAAAAATCAAGGTTCCGAATTGTCACACGAATGTGGAACCCCGGCCCCCCACCGGGT
>JACEEZ010016837.1:0-10000 GCA_016584305.1 Chionoecetes opilio
CCCCTTTTTTCCTATTTAACCCCTCCTCCTCCTCCTCCTCCCTCCTCCTCCCCCCATTCCTCAATGCCTGTCTCATATTTTCGTTTTCTTTATTGGTTAGTTTCCTGAAAAATTTCGTTCGTTCTGTTTCTTACTCGAGATTCTTTGTATTTCATTCGTTGTTTTAAGTGGTTATTATTTTATATTGTTTTTCTTATGTTGTTGTTGTGTTGTTGAACTCGCGATCTGTTGAATAGGTGGATATGTTTCCTTTAAAGATATCACTGGCTGTGTGTGTGTGTGTGTGTGCGTGTGTGTGTGTGTGTGTGTGTGTGTGTGTGTGTGTGTGTGTGTGTGTAGGGGGTGGGTGGATGGGTACGTGTGTGTGTGTGTGTGTGTGTGTGTGTGTGTGTGTGTGTGTGTGTATGTGTGTGTGTGTGTGTGTGTGCGTGCGAACATCTCGTACGTTTTATATTCAATAGAAATAAGTGGAAAAGGTTTTAGCGTGGTTGCAGTACAGTAATATATTATGTGTGTACTTGTGTTCCGTGATAAGCGCTCTCTCTCTCTCTCTCTCTCTCTCTCTCTTTTCTCTCTCTCTCTCTCTCTCTCTCTCTCTCTCTCTCTCTCTCTCTCTCTCCCCTCTTCTCTCTCTCAAATTACCACAGCATTCAGGCCACACATTCATAAATCGGTTGTTTTACGTATTTTAAATTTTGTGTTGCTGCGGTGTTCCCTGGAGGAGAGGAGGAGGAGGATTACAAAGGATTACAAAAAAACACAACAGAAACAGACCATTAGGTCCTTACATGGCTGTTTGATTTAACTACATCCTAACTAGATAATAAGAGAAAAGGATGGGAAAAGTAGAAGGCTCCTCATGAAGCCTCCTCCTCCTCCTCCATGGGGGAAGAGGAGGAGGAGGAGGAGGAGGAGAGCACTATCCTTTTTATACAGAAAAAACCAATAGAATAGTCTGCGTGTATCTCCCCGGTCACTTTAAAGTTGTCGCCACAGATGTCTCCACCCCCCAAAGTCGTTTCCCAAAGCACTGAATGATTTAAACCCCCTGAGGCCCAGAACTTTAATTTCCTTTGTAATCTGGCTACCATTAGACGATTTTTAGTGACTATAAGCAATATGTTATAGATATGCCCTGTTTAGGATCCTTGTCGACTAACTAATCTGGGTTTTTTTAGATACTTTTTCGTAATTAATGGCTCGCAACAGCAGCT
Organism: Chionoecetes opilio; assembly: GCA_016584305.1. Classification (NCBI taxonomy): domain Eukaryota; kingdom Metazoa; phylum Arthropoda; class Malacostraca; order Decapoda; family Majidae; genus Chionoecetes; species Chionoecetes opilio. The sequence goes on from JACEEZ010016837.1 coordinate 1,215, forward strand.
TTTTATAGCAAAGGAAAAATATGGGCGTGAAGGGATTAATATGTTCTGTACTGCACCAAGGCACATCACAATTATACAACAATACCTATAATAGATAGAAAAAAAGCTTTGTAGTAGATATGCAGCTTGTCATTCTTGTTCATGAAATTTTAACCCTGAAAAAGAGACGAAAAATATCATGACGCGCCAAATATTTCCCATTAAACATCATTCCATTATGAAATCCCTGCAGAATCAAGCATAAGCACTTATTAAGCAGCCTTAAAAATAGTATATAATAGTACTGTAGCATTCCCTGAGTACTGGTTTTGGGTGATAATAGTTCCCCATTCGTCAAATATCACGTAAGCATCTGACATCTGAGTGACAGTCCTGCACGCGAGACTGACTAACGGGTTTGTTTACATGTGGTTGCAGAAGAAGAAGAGCTGGCGACCCACGCGGCCTCACGCCACGTCGGGAGGGAAGCATCTGCAGCCGCCACCGCGCTACTCAGGTCTGTGTACTAGATTGGTGTTTACCTCCGCCAACGAAGTTGAAGGGAGGTTATGTTTTCACCCCGATCTGTCTGTTTGTTTGTTTGTTTGTTTTTTGTTTGTTTATTTGTTTGTTGTTAGTGTACAGGTTTCTCAAAAAGTTACGAATAGATTTGGACCAAACTTGGTATACTAAGTCTATTTGGTATAAGGAAAAACTGATTTAAATTTGAATGAAATCGAATCACAACATTGCCATGGCAATCAATTGATGAAATATGTTTCCTATTTTTTTTTAGTACTGGTAAAAATATTTCCGTTTTCTGTTCTAAGCGCTCTAGGGATCACTGAGGCCTTGGGACACACTATCGAAAAATAGGTTTTCTCGTAACTTCATCGTATCTGGGTAAAAATTCCCCCTGTTGGACCCCCCCGCCGCTCGCACCCCCGTCATTGAGAAATATTCGGGGGGAAAGGTATGCGCTCTACTGAGTGACCCCCCCCCCTATTTACCTCCGCCAACGAAGTTGGAGGGAAGTTATGTTTTCACCCCGATCTGTCTGTTTTGGGTTTTTTTTTGTTTGTTTGTTAGTGTACAGGATATCTCGAAAGTTACGAATATATTTGAACCAACTTGGTATGCAAAGTCTATTTGGTATAAGGAAGAACTTATTTAATTTTGGATGAAATCGAATCAGGGGTGTTGCCATGGCAACCAATTGAAAAATCCGATTTCCCTATCCTTTAACATGGTGAACTAGGGGGGGGGGGCACTCAGTAGAGCGCATACCTCCGCCCGAATATTTAATCAATATACGTTTGTTTTATATAATATATATAATATATATATATATATATTTTTAAAATATATATATTTTAAAAAAAGGGTGGCCAATAAAAAAGAAAGTTGGATTTTTTGAACGGCCCTTAGTGGAATACTGTGGGGTGGTGAGAAAACAACGTGTGTAAAACTTGAGCGCAATCAAAGTATACTCGGCTACTCCTCCGGCTCCTTCGAGAGGAACGCCCTCTCCGCTCCGACGGCGTCGAGAAGGGCGCCGGACGCCTGGCTTCCGAACGACGCTAGCGTGGACGAGGCGAGGCGGGCGTCGGAGACGGTGCTTCGGGGGTTCCTCGGATCCTTCTTTCCGCTGCATCGCTTCCGCCAGGGCCTTCTTCTCGGCGGTTGGCAAGCGGTGGTCGAAGAGAGCCATGGCGACCAGTGGCTCGCTCAGGTACCAGAAGTGCCGGGAGAAGGTCTTCACGCACGCCTTGCCGATCTCAGCGTCGTAGAAGTCGCGGAGGTTGGCGGCCAGTTTCAAGTCATTCGCCGGCGCGAAGGCGGCCACGGGCGCACCGGACCAGCGGGTCACGTAGACCTCAGCGACGAAGAAGGTGAACCGGCGGAAGCTGGACAGCTCGCGCGGCGAGCAGAGCTCCCCCAGTTGGGCGGCGAACAGCGTAATCTTCGCCGCGTAGATGGCACGCGCCATCCAGCGCACGCGGTGCATGGCGCCCGGTCGCCGGAACTTCATCTTCGGGACGTCGCCCTCGCCACCCAGCAGGACGATGAAGAGCTCCAGCATTTCCTTTTAGTCGTCCCGCGGGTGATTGGTGTTGAACAGCGCGGCCCACTCCTGCAGAAGTGTGCCCCGCTTGTTCAGGAGGGTGGGCGGCAGCTCGTCGGGCGTTGGCGGCTCCGGCTGGCTCTGGTCGATGAAACCCCACCGTTCCTTGAATTGGTTGAAGACGCCGATGTCAGGACCCGACGACGCCCCATGCAGATAGAGAACGCCTTCTCCAGCACCAGCTCGTGTAAAATGGTGCCGGCAGGCGAGGCTTTTGGGAGACGCCGACCAAGCTTCTGCTCCAGCAGGGTGCAGGCACCGGCGAGGGCTCCAGTGTTGGGGGCGGTCGTATCGAACGACATAGCCACCACACGCTCTGCGAGCCCCAGTCGTCGAGCGCTTCAGGCCCCGGCGCTCGCCATCGCCTCTCCAGTCCCACTTGCAGCTTGGGAACGCCGATGAGCTTCTGGACGCCGTCGCCGGAGACGAGGATAGCCAGCCGATCCACCCGCGTACCGTCGCAATCCGGCAGGATCTTCCCGTCCCAGTGAAAGGTAAGAGGCTTGTCAGGGACGAAGGTTGTCTTGGGCTTCCGCGGCCAGCTGGGACCGGTAGCCGGCGCGAGCCTGCCGGATGCTCTCGGCATTCGAATCAGCTCCTGAGGATTGTGGCCGAGGCTAAATGGCGGTCGCCGTGACGATGCGAGCGCTTTGGGTCACTCACGCCCGGGCCGGTCGAGGGCGCTCGCTAACTCCTGGAGAGCACGACCTGTGACCCCCGCGCTCGTCGCTTCGGAGGGCTGCAACCCGGGCGGCTCAGCGGGAACAGGCCGCCCGCCGCGTGCCGGACTGGACTCAACGAGGAGGGAAAGGGTGGGGAGGAGGACGCGAGCACCGCGCGTTTGTCCAGCTGCGACGTCGAGGCTTCTCGTGATCGCTTCTCTGCCGCCCACTGTCACTCCCGGCGCTGAACTCGGCGCTCCAGCCCCTGTCAGCTCTCTGCATGATCCCTCGGCGACCCTTCTCGCGTTGCGCCGCTAGGAACTCGCGATCAGCCGGGATCGTCATCAGGGTCATCGCGTCGGCGTGGGCGACGTCGAAGAGGTCGCAGAGAGCCTCCTGAAACTCTTCCTCCTTCGTCTTGTTCGTCGCTCTTCCCTTGCTCTTCACGAGCGCCTTCTAGTCCTTGAACAAGACCTCCACCTTGCGAACGGCGTTTTTGCCGTCATCGTTGGGATCCTCGCGGTCTCCCAGAACCTTAGCACCTCTTGGACAGTGGCCGCGGCGCTGGTGGCGACGGTTTTCTTTTCCACGTTGTGGAAGTAGAAAGCCCGCTTGAGCACGTCGCCACGAGAGGGGAGCTTGGCTCCGAGGATGGGGTCGGGGTTTGGCTGTCCCACCAGCCAAACAGTCGTAGCTGCGCGTGAATGAGCCATTCTGAAAAAGAAATGGGTGATTTAGAACCCTAGCCTTTCAGACTTCGGTACAGGTATAATCACATAGTACACATAGTACAGGTTTCAATTCACTTGCGCTACCTTTAAATATAAACCGATTCACTTCAAATTTTGCATGAGAGGTTTTCTCATTACTGCACAGTATCCCACCAAGGGCCGTTCAAAAATATCAAGGTTTAAATTTACCCATAAGCGCTATTGGCACCCTATATATATATATATATATATATATATATATATATATATATATATATATATATATATATATATGCACTCAGTATGAGCGCATACCTCCGGCCGAATATTTCATCAATTGGTTGCCATGGCAACAGTTGTCAATAGATTTCATCCAAAATTAAATCAGTTCTTCTTTATACCAAACAGACTTGGTATACCGAGTTTGGTCCAAATCTATCTGCAGCTTTTCGAGAAATCCTGTACACTAACAGACAGACAGACAGACAGACAGACAGACAGACAGATCGGGGTGAAAACATAACCCCTCCAACTTCGTTGGCGGAGGTAATGAAATATTCGGGCGGAGGTATGCGCTCTACTGAGTGCCCCCCCCCTAGTTTTTGATGTTTTAAACTCGTATAGCACAGGTTGGCGTGGTGAGAGGCCTTCGTTAAGCTGTCGCCGCGGTGTGACGGGATGTTTGAGGGGCCGGCGGTGCTGCTACCTCCGCCAATGAAGTTGGAGGGGTTATGTTTTCACCCTGATCTGTCTGTTTGTTTGTTTGTTTGTTTGTTGTTTGTTTGTTTGTTTGTTTGTTTGTTTGTTTGTTAGTGTACAGGATTTCTCGAAAAAGTTACGTATAGATTTGGACCAAACTTGGTATACCAAGTCTATTTGGTATAAGGAAGAACTGATTTACTTTTGGATGAAATCGAATCACAACTGTTGCCATGGCAACCAATTGATGAAATATTCGGGCGGAGGTATGCGCTCTACTGAGTAACCCCCCCCCTAGTTACCTCCGCCAACGAGGTTGGAGGGAAGTTATGTTTTCACCCCGATCTGTCTGTTTGTTTGTTTGTTTGTTTGTTTGTTTTTGTTAGTGTACAGGATTTCTCGAAAAGTTACGAATAGATTTGGACCAAACTTGGTATACCAAGTCTATTTGGTATAAGGAAGAACTTATTTAATTTTGGATGAAATCGAATCACAACTGTTGCCATGGCAACCATTGGTGAAATATTCGGGCGGAGGTATGCGCTCTACTGAGTGCCCCCCCCCCCTAGTTGTTGTTGTTTTAGGGCTGCGAGGGTCCCTTGGGGAACACTATGAGCTCCGGTGATGTCCTCTGATGCTATCACAGGCGCGGTAGTTGAACTGTCTTCCTCAGGAAGGCACAGGTGAGGCAGATGACGGTGTGTTGCCGTGAGAAGTGAGTGTGCGGTGTGTGAGGCCGAGGTAGCGGTGTGTGAGGGTAGGTCTTGGTGTAATGAGGTTCGCGCTCTGTTGCCTGCGGGTGAGATGCTGAACACCTTTTTGTTTTGTGATTAAATGATGATTTGCTTGCTTTAAAGGAACTTGTCATCCAAAACTAGTACTTCGCTGCCACCACCGCCATAGGTGGGCACCGGTACACAATAAGTACCGTCAGTAACGGTACCGGTACTTGCCAAATATTGTTGTGTCACTACCGGTACCGCTACAAAATAAAAGAGTACCGAGTACCGACTCAGTACTCGGTACATGAATGTAACCGATGCAAACATATTCAGTATTTTTTTTTCATGAATTTGTTGGTGAAATAAACCTTGTTTAGTGTTTTTGTCACCTTTTTCATATACTTTTGTGACAGCATTAGTTATGGCACGACCCGGGCACTGTGGGTGAGGCACTCAAATGACAATGTCTTGATGTAAAGTTTCAATCATCACATGCTTACTATTTCTCCTATTACATAGAGGACAACAGTATTGTATTGTGTGAGTATCAGCGCACGTCTCGCAGCGCCGAGGAACACTGGGACAGGACTGCCTTGCCGGCCAGGCCGTGTTGTTTTACACCAATGTGAAAATCATGGCAGTTTCCTATAAATGAAGCAGTTTCTATAAAAGTACATAGACATTTATGATATGAACTTAAACGATAAGTGATTGCATATTACTATAAGTTATAACACGATAAATGGTTAGCCTGCGTAACGAAATCATGCTACCGATAAACCTAGTGTCCGCTGTCCCTTGCTTCACTACATAAAGCTGATTTATGCCAATTACTAATCATTCTTGTGTAAAAACTCGGAAAAGGAGTCGAAAAATATCATGACATGCCAAATATTTCCCCATTTAACATCATTCTTTATGAAATCCCTGCATAAACAGCCTAAAAATTGTGTATAATGTTACTGTAAATGTACTGTGGCTGTGAGCACTGACAGCAGACCTTTTTCTGTCTCCTCTTACGGTCTCTATTCTAATTTTTAAATCCAAAGCTGGCTGTTGCGTATATGTGCGCAATGACATCACTTGCTCTCGTGCCCACGCCCTTGAATCTTCCGAATTTTCTACCATCTGGCTTCGACTTCAATGTCACTCTCTTACTAAATTTATCTGTGCTGTATATCTCTCACCTAACTCCTCTGATTATGTAAAATTCTTCGACTATTTAACATCAAAGTGGAGCAAATCTCATCTCATTTTCCTTTAGCAGAAATTTCCATTCTTGGGGACTTCAATGTTCACCACCAGCTTTGGCTATCATTTTCTTTCACTGACCAACCTGATGAACAAGCCTACAACTTTTCTATCTCCAAGACCTAGAGCAGCTGGTGCAGTACCCTACCCGTATTACTGACCGCCTTGGAGACACGCCCAACATTCTTGATCTTTTCCTAACTACTAACCCTTCTGCTTACTCTGTAAAAACTATTCTCTCGTTGGGTTCCTCCGATCACAATCTTATTTCTGTAAACCTTTTCCTATCGATCCGGTAACGTCGCGGGACCCCCCTAAGCGGAGGTGCTTCTGGCACTTCAACTCAGCTAAGTGGGAAGACCTAAGGCAGTACTACTCTGATTTTCCATGGAATGATTACTGCTCCATGTCAAAGACCCATCTCTTTGTGCAGAGCGCATAACTGAGGTCATAGTCTCTGGCATTGAGGCGTACATTCCCCCATACTTTCTCTAATCCTAAAGCCCGTCAACCTTGGTTTAACTCTGCTTGTTCTCATGCTGTCCGAGATAGAGAGGTGGCTCACAAACGGTACCGTAAGCATCCATCTCCTAAAACTCATGCCCTATATATTTCTGCCCGTAATCATGCCGACTCTTTACTTCAACTTACCAAAACTCTTTCATTCATAGAAAATGTCAAAATCTTTCTGAATCAAATTCCTCTCGTGACTTCTGGCATCTAGCTAATAACATCTCTAACCATTTTTCTTCTTCATCTTTCCCTCCTATGCTTCACCCAGATGGCTCCACAGCTGTCTCATCTACTTCTAAAGCTGAACTCTTCCCTCAAACATTTGCTAAAAATTCCACTCTGGCTGATGAAGGGCTTGTTCCTCCTTCTCCTCCACCCTCTGACTATATTATGCCTGTCATTAAGATCCTTCGTAATGATGTTTTCTTTGCCCTTTCTGGCCTAGATCCTCGGAAGGCTTACGGTCCTGACGGAGTCCCTCCTTTGTTCTCAAAAACTGTGCTTTTTGTGCTTGCACCTTGCCTGGTCAAATTTTTCCGTCTTTGTCTATCTACTTCCCCCTTTCCTTCTTGCTGGAAGTTTGCTCACATCCAGCCTGTTCTTAAGAAGGGTGACCGTTCTAATCCTTCAAACTACCGTCCTATAGCTTTGACTTCCTGCCTTTCTAAAGTTTTTGAATCTATACTTAATAAAAAGATTCTTAAGCATCTATCTGCTCACAATCTTCTATATGATCGTCAGTACGGTCTTCGCAAAGGGCGATCTACTGGCGATCTTCTAGCTTTCCTAACTGAATCTTGGTCTTCCTCCTTTAGGGGTTTCGGTGAAACTTTTGCTGTTGCCCTTGACATATCAAAAGCTTTTTATAGAGTCTGGTACAAATCTTTAATTTCCAAACTACCCTCATTCGGTTTCTATCCTTCTCTCTGTACCTTCATTTTAAGTTTCCTTCAAACGTTCTATTGCAGCTACTGTAGACGGACATTGTTCTTCTCCTAAATCTATCAATAGTGGTGTTCCCCAGGGTTCTGTCCTATCACCCACTCTCTTTCTATATTCATTAATGATCTTCTAAGTCTAACTCAAAGCCCTATCCACTCCTACGCTGATGATTCTACCCTGCATTTTTCAACGTCGTTTATTGGACGTCCAACTCAACAGGAACTAAATGATTCACGGAGAGATGCCACCGAGCGCCTAACTTCTGATCTTTCTATAATTTTTGATTGGGACAAAACAAACCTTGTTTTGTTTTAATGCCTCAAAAACCCAATTTCTTCACCTATCTACTCGACAAAACCTACCAGATAACTATCCCTTCTTCTTCAATGACACTCAACTGTCTCCTTCTACAATCAACATTCTAGGACTATCCTTTACTGAAAATCTGAACTGGAACTCTCACATCTCATCTCCTGCTAAAACAGCTTCTAAGAAGTCAGGTGTCCGGGGGCGTCTGCGTCCTTTTTTTTCTCCCTCCCAATTTCTTGCTCTCTATACAGGGGCCTTCTCCGCCCATGTATGGGCGGATCACATGTTTGGGGAGGATCCACTCATACAGCTCTCCTAAACAGGGTTGAGTCAAAAGCTTTTCGTCTCATCAACTCCACTCCTCTGACTGACTGTCTTCAATCTTTAAATCACCTACGCAATGTTGCTTTTCTTGCTCTCTTCTACCGTTATTTTCATGCTCACTGCTCTTCTGAAATTGCTAACTGCATGCCTCCCCCCCTCCCGCGGCCTCGCTGCACAAGACTTTCTACTCATTCTCATCCCTATTCTGTCCATCTTCCTAATGCAAGAGTTAATCAGTATCTTTATTCCTTCATCCCTTTCACTGGTAAACTCTGGAACTCTCTTCCTGTTTCTATTTTTCCACTTTCCTATGACTTAAATCTTTTCAAAAGAAAAGTAACAAGACACCTCCCGACCTAAATTGGCCTACCCCTCTGTTTTTATTTTATTCTCTTGCTGTCTTCTTTATAGGGACTGGTAACTAAGCGGGCTTTGTGTTACCCATTTTTGTTGTGCCCTTGGCCAGTTCCTTGTGATGTAAAAAACAAAAAAACAAAACAACAACAACACTGTAGCATTCCCTGAGTACTGGTTTTGGGTGATAATAGTT
>JACEEZ010016837.1:15000-20000 GCA_016584305.1 Chionoecetes opilio
ATATTTTTTCATAGTCTCGTAATGGCATTTCTTTAGCGTGTTTTACTGTTTTTTATTTGATAATATTACAGAACAAACATTTAAGAAGATTACAGTATACCATATATACTGATAAACCAGTCTATATGATAGTCCATAGACCACTATATCTCTTTGTCGGGCGCCCCGCGGGCCCCTATGCAGCCCCGCAATTCAAAACATTGTCGCGTGAACAGTCCAGGTATACAGTGGCCTATGCTCCACCCTATGTTTATTTATGAAATATACGAGGGCTCCACGAATTGGAGGTCAGGAACCCCAACTCCGGTCGCTACTGACTGTGGCATCCAACCATACTACTACTACTTATCTACTATTTACTTAATTACAATCCTTATTTACCTCTCTATGCTATCTACACTAATGTGCCGCTCTCCACTACAGTGGCCTGGTAGTCCAGGCCAGCTATATCGATGGTTGTGGGGGCGGAATATCTAGTACCCCTGAGACATAGGAGGGCAGACCTGAACAGGGAGAAGGAGTGACGGCACCTCATCCAGGCGACAACGTGGCTCCTTGGCTGGTGTTTCTTTTCTGCCATTTCATCTGCTAGTCTTGAATAGAAGCACTTGGCCTAGGGGCCCATCCCGCCGGACGTAGTGAAGACCAGGGGTGTGAAGCTGCCCTGATCAACATGTTGAATCCTTTCCCCATACGCCCTGATTTTCTCCTGCTCATTCCTTTGGTGGGCGGCTTCCACGGAGATCTCTCGGTGGCAGGCGGCCATCGGATCGAAGATTCTGATGTCCATGAAGGCTCTCCGTCCTCTGGTCCAGAATCCACGAGCACTTCGTCCACCCGGGCCTCTTTGGGCGGGGGTTGGCCGTCCTGTACCGCATGTGTTCGCCATCCAGGGGGAGAAGAGTTGGTTCCGGGAGACGTCGCGACACACCTCCCTGAGCATACTGGCCGTCACATCCCTCACCTCGTCGTGTCTGATGCACACGAATCCCCCTCTTTTACTACTACTACTACTACTACTCCCTACTACTACTACTACTACTACTACTACTACTACTACTACTACTACTATACTACTACTTCTACTTCTACTACTACTACTACTCTACTTCTACTACTACTACTCAAACTACTACTACTTCTACTTCTACTTCTACTACTGTCTACTAAACTACACTACTACTACTACTAACCACTACAAACTACTATACTACTACTACTACTACTACTACTACTACTACTACTACTACTACTACTACTACTACTTATATTATTACTACTACTACTTATATTATTACTACTACTACCACTACTACTACTACTACTACTACTACTACTACTACTACTACTACTACTACTACTACTACTACTATTATTGCTATTACTATTACTACTACTACTACTACTACTACTATGTCGCCTTCGTGGTGCAGTAGCTAGCGTGCCTGGCTACGAATCTGCGGGCCCTGGTTCGATCCCGGGCCAGGGCAAGTCGGTGACCAGCCTAACCACTGTACCCAGCTGTTCTTCCTTCCTTTCGGGGTTGATAAATGGGTACCTGGGGTAACCTGGGGAAGGTAACTGTGGTAACCCGGATGTCACACTAGCCCTGTGTCCCGGGGTAACGGGTCCTCACCCACCACAGGCTCTAAGGGCTAATGCCACGGAGATGAGCACCGAATGCCACGCGCAGCTTAGCGTATGCTCCCAGATTTATTACTACTATTACTACTACTACTACTACTACCACTATTACTGCTACTATTACTACCACTATTACTGCTACTACTACTACTGTTATTTCTTATACTACTACTACCACTACTACTTATATTACTATTACTATTACTGCAACTACTACTACTACTTATATTAGTACTACTACTACTACTACTACTACTTATATTACTACTTCTACTACTACTACTACTACTACCGTAGATAACATTTGGTCCCCAGCTGCAATAATGTCGCCAGCCGCCAAATATTACGAATTATAGCATCACTACTGATTTGTATGTGCCACTGAAGATGATACACTGTAGTTTATATCATGACTGTATAATCTACCCTGTTTCAGCGATGTTTTTTGCTTTGTATCTGCAAGTATATACGGTTTCAAATTTCCCTACTCGTTTTCTTTTCGGGCGACGACAACGGCGGGAGGACACTCTAAACATAAACACTAGCTAGTTGGCGACCTTACTGTAGGTCGCCACTCTGGTGATATATTTGTAATTTGTTCATTTATAGTCATAATATGACACAGATGAAGACACAAAATGACACATACTCTCCAGATAGCCCCTTCTAACTTTCCTGAAATCACGGATGTAGACATGTAAGTATTAATGCCACCACACGTCTGTACATTGAAAAAAACGTTGTCCTGGCGACTTTAGTGTTATCTACGGTACTACTTATATTACTACTTCTAGTACTACTACTACTACTACTACTACTTTTTTTTTTAATTTTTTTACTACTACTACTTTTTTAACGATTCCACCGCTTGTTTATTTGCGGATACCATTAACTGGTTGCCAGTAGCCCCAACTCTGATCGCTACTGACTGTGGCATCCAACCATAGGCTACTACTACTTATCCACTACTTACTCCCCTCTCTCCGTCATCTACGCTAATATGCCGCTCTCCACTACAGTGGCCTGGTAGTTCAGGCCATCTAAATCGATGGTTGTGGGGGCGGAGTATCTAGTACCCCTGAGACATAGGAGGGCAGACCAGAGCAGGGAGAAGGAGAGACGGCACCTCATCCAGGCTACAACGTGGCTCCTTGGCTGGTGCTTCTTTTCTGCCATTACATCTGCTAGTCTTGAATAGAAGCACTTGGCTTTGGGGCCCATCCCGCCTGACGTAGTGAAAACCAGGGGTGTGAAGGTGCCGTGGTCGACATTTCGGATCCTATCTCCATAACTCCTGATTTTTTCCCGTTCATTCTTTTGGTGCGCAGCTTCCAGTGGGATCCTCTGGTAGCAGGCGGCCATTGGATCGAAGATTCTGATGTCCATGAACGCTCTCTGTCCTCTGGTCCAGAAACCACGAGCACTTACGTCCACTCGGGCCTCGTTTGTGGTGTTGGCCGTCCTGTACTGCACGTGTTCGCCATTCAGGGGGAGGAGAGTTGGTTCGGTGGTGACGTCGCGGCATACCTCCCTGAGCATGCTGGCCGTCAAATCTCTCACTTCATCGTGTCTGTTTGCACACGAATCCCCCTTTTTACATGTCATTGTATGGTCGACGCTGTTTGGGTCTCCACATACACGGGTTTTTGGGTAGCCCCTCCACTGGCCAGCCATACCTCAGAGCAACGGCATCTACGAATTCTTGTTTGTTGAGGCTGAAGCCTTTAGCTCTGATAGGCAAGCTTTGTTAGCCATTTGGGGACGCCCCGTTTCTGTGCAATGTGAATTTCTTCACGGTTTCAATTGGCATGACGTCTTTTTGGGTGTGCAATCTTTCCACTTGTGCATTCTGTCTGTTTCTAGACATGGTTTTCTTTAGTCTCCAAGACCGCATTCTGGTCTGTTTCCCCCCTTTTTTGTGTCTTGAGCTATGATTTTTTCGGTGAGGGACCTGGTGAGGTGGATGGAGTCTCGGTTTTCTTCCTCAGCCTTTTTTTCAGGGGACGTGATCCCCATCCCACCCAGTCTTGGTGGAAGTGACAGCAGTTTCCTCACGTCATTTCCTATGATGAAATTAGTTTTTAACAGTGCTGGTAGGAAGGTTTTCCCGATGGGTTCTCCAACGGTCTGAGGAGACGGCTGATGACTGGATGGTGCGCTTGACGAAGCTCCATCGATGTTGTAGGCCATGTGTGAATGCTGAGTAAGCTGCGTGTGGTTCTGTTTTGCTATGTCGGACAAGACGCCCACCTCTTTCACCCACTCTGATACTTTCTCCTCCACATATTTCTGCTTGAACCTTGCTTGAATGAAATAGGTGTTCAATCACAGCTCCCAAATCCCGCTGCCCGTCCTTGTCACAGTGACTCCGCTGTCCCTGAAAAGTCGCATTCCAATTTCAAAGTTGGGGTTTTTTACGATGAGGATGGATTTGGTGGCGTTGGGTGTGTATCCTATGTAGGGCCGTTCTTCTTCACAAGACCCCACCACTTCCTTAGTTCTGAAAATTTTCCCGGCCCCTGTTAGGTCGCCCGCAATGCCACTTGCTTCACCTGTGTTTTTTCATATGAAATCTCCTCTTGAAGCACTGATAGGCCAATGGCGTACATTGCCATGGCTACTGGTCACCTTGTGTTGTTCCCTCCCTTGATTTCAAAATTTAAAAATTTGCTATTTTTTCTTTTTACTCTTATAAAACCTGTCTGAGGGTTCTCTGTATGTGTTTTCCACATATGTCGCGAGTGGGGGACAACACTTCATTCGAATGTTGTGGAGCATTGTCGTTCTGTTTATTGTGTTGAAGGCATTTTTTGCGTCCACTAATAATACCGCTTCAACATCTTCCTGACCAAAGATCGTCCTCATGGCGTGGATGACCGCTTCCCCACCTGCCTGCTGTCCAGCACACACCTGTAGGTTCCCTGCTGCTCTTCTTACATCCTCCTTCACCACCGCCATGATGCATTTCCCTATAACTACTACTACTACTACTACTACTACTACTACTACTACTACTACTACTACTACTACTACTACTACTACTACTACTACTACTACTACTACTAATACTACTAGTAGTAGTAGTAGTAGTAGTAGTATTGTGAACTACTACTACTACTACTACTACTACTACTACTACTACTACTAGTAGTAGTAGTAGTAGTAGTAGTAGTAGTAGTAGTTCACAATATGAACCTGGCCGTCTGAACCACTATGCACCAAACATTTAAGCTTATATAATTGCAGGTAGCTGCTTGTATGTGGAATTTTAGATAATGTGTGAATTATTTTAATTTTGAATGATTGTTTTAATCTTTTTAGATGGAATTGAAGTCCTGTGAGCTTCATATTTTATT
>JACEEZ010016837.1:27500-35000 GCA_016584305.1 Chionoecetes opilio
TTCAGTGTTTGTTTGTTTGTGTTTCAGTGTTTGTTTGTGTTTCAGTGTTTGTTTGTTTCAGTGTTTGTTTGTGTTTGTGTTTCAGTGTTTGTGTTTGTGTTTCAGTGTTGGTGTTTGTGTTTCAGTGTTGGTGTTTGTGTTTCAGTGTTTGTGTTTGTGTTTCAGTGTTTGTGTTTGTGTTTCAGTGTTTGTGTTTGTGTTTCAGTGTTTTGTTTCAGTGTTGGTGTTTGTGTTTCAGTGTTTGTGTTTGTGTTTCAGTGTTTGTGTTTCAGTGTTTGTGTTTCAGTGTTTGTGTTTGTGTTTCAGTGTTTGTTTGTGTTTCAGTGTTTGTGTTTGTGTTTCAGTGTTTGTGTTTCAGTGTTTGTGTTTGTGTTTCAGTGTTTGTTTGTGTTTCAGTGTTTGTGTTTGTGTTTCAGTGTTTGTGTTTGTGTTTCAGTGTTTGTGTTTCAGTGTTGGTGTTTGTGTTTCAGTGTTTGTGTTTGTGTTTCAGTGTTTGTGTTTCAGTGTTGGTGTTGGTGTTTCTTTCGGTGTTGGTGTTTCCCTTTTCCATATTTAAGTTTAGTTTCTTTGGTGGGAGTTCTGGTTTACACTTGTTTAAGATTAGGGTTTTTGTGTGTTTCTGTGTCGACTCTCGTTGTGAGATATTCTATGTTTTTGAAGACCTCTTAAAAGGCTTCTAGTCTTGTTTCTTTTGTTAACCGTTGCTTGCTTTCTTTACTTTTTTTGTTTATCATATTAAATAAATGTCGTAGTAACTTTATTAAATTTCTTTGTCCCGTATGTTTATTTTCTTTATTCATATTTTTGGTTACGTGGCTCGGACCTGTAATTTTTACTGCCGTCGTAACAGAATTGGCGACCTTGCCAGGATATCTCTCTAACGATTGTCTACTTTTTTCCCCTTGTTTGTTTGTGCCCTTTGTTGCAGTCACTATGGTTGTCATAAACCATGATGACGTGGTTGCATTTGTTCACGCCATCCCTACCTTTGCACAAGTTGCGGCACTAAGCGTTGCTGAGTTACGTATGATCAGTGATTTATTTAACATTCCCCTAGCAACTAATATGGACAAGGAAGAGCTAATAAATGCCGTAGCTAGTAGGATATGCCAACAGCAGGATTTTGGTGATTGTCGGGTTAAAAGGTAACTAGGGCCCAGTTTTGGATGATCAGCCAGCAGAGGTTGACGAAAGTGTAACCTCTGGGTGCTCAGCCAGTGAGCTTCGTAAGCTGGAACTAGAGATACGTAAGGCTGTAGCTTTAGCCGAAGCCGAAGGTCGTAAAGCCGAAGCTGAAGGTCGTAAAGCCGAAGCCGAAGCTGAAGTAGAGAAAATGCGGTTACAACTGCAATTAGCCCAGTTAGATCCTGCCCCTACCAACAGTAACTCTACCCACAGTGCTACCTCTCATTTTGATTTAGGACGCGCCGCAAGACTTGTCCCTGCCTTTACAGAGGACTATGTTTATTTTCCTACTTTTGAGCGTCTGGCCAAGACTTTGAAGTGGCCGGTTGATTTTTGGGCAGTTTTGTTGCAACAATCTTTAACGGGAAAAGCGCTCTGAGTATATGCATCTCTTTCAGACAGTGATGCATGTACATTTCAGGTCATTAAGGAAAGAGGTATTAACAGCATATGCACTTGTTCCTGAAGCATACCGTCAACGCTTCAAAGGACTCCGTAAGGAGCCTGAACAGACTCGCCTCGAGTTTGCCAGATGTAAGAGGGAGGCGTTGAACAAATGGCTTCTTTCAAAGGATGTAAGTGAATTCACTTCACTGGTGGAACTAGTTTTAACCGAAGAGTTCCTCCGCACCATTAACGAAGGAGTAAGTGACTATTTATTGGACGGGGAATTTTTTTTTACTATTGAGGATTCTACTAAACTCGCTGATGGGTACACACTTAGACATGGCAATATTCACTTTGGCTCTAAATCCCCACAGGTACTTCGTCCTTCTGTTCCATGGAACCAGGAGAGACCACTTACAAATGGTCCGTTTCGAAACAAGGCTCAGGCACACTCACCTCGTTCACCACCTCAGGGGGCGTTCCATGTACCGAAGTATCACTGTACATTTTGTGGAAAGTCTGGCCACAAGGCAGATTTCTGCTATAAAAGGCTCCAGCCTACAGAAGGCAAGCCTATTTTGACAGTGTCGAATCAGACCTTTGGGAGATTCTGTTAAGACGAGCACGGCTGAAAGCAAGCCTGTAGCTTTCATTTCTGCTGCAGAAACAGCACCAGAGTGCTTTCTCACCTCCCACTTCTCAGGACAGTGTTTGTCACAAGGAAAATTTTGTGGAAGATCCAAATGCCGTGACACTCTTGAATTCTGGTAACCATGGAAGCTTGACTGCCCAACAAGAGACAGACTCTCATTTGGATAATGGCACACTGTGCCTAGAGAAACTTTTTGCTAACCCTTATCCCTTCCAGAGTGTTTCTGGTTCTCCCTTAGGTCCCGCTGATACTGGGAGAGAAGCTTTGATGGCAGCTCAAGAGTCTGACGACTCGTTGCAGTCATTGTTTGACCAGGCACGGGCCACGCCCAATGACTCGGGCCCCGCTACTCTGTACTTTATCCGTGACTGTGTACCTTGCCGCCGCTGGTTACCCGCCACCATGACTGAGGAGGACGCTGACTGGGCTTCAGTAACTCAAATTGTTTTACCCGTCTCTTACAGGCAGACTGTCCTGGCCGTTGGCCATGATGGATGTTTTTCAGGACACTTAGGTGTTCGAAAAACGTTTACCAGGCTGGCCAGGAATTTCTTCTGGCCCTTATTATCAATTGCCATTATTATCATATGCCATTATTGTCAATTAACTGGGAAACCTAACCAACCCATTCCACCTTTCCCACTTGTTATAGTCCCTCACATAACTGAACCATTTAATTCAATTCAATGTGACAATTCAATGTGACATTGTTGGCCCTCTGCCTAAAAAGGGTTTTAAATATATTTTCACTATGATTGACACTGCAACTAGGAATTTGACATGCAGTTGCTTTACGGAAGGTTACCGCTAAGGCCATAGTAACGTCCCTTCTGGACCTTTTTATCCACTTTGGGTTGCCATACAGAGTGCAGACTGATGGTGCTTCATACTTTGTCGAAAGTTTTTAAGGAAGCCATGGCAGAGTTGGGTATAGGACATGGCGTATCATCTCCTTATCACCCACAGACCCAAGGAGCTGTTGAACGATCGCATCAGACCTTGAAAGGCATCCTTCGTAAGTACGCTGTCCAGTACGGTTCATCATGGGATGATGACTTACCGTACCTGTTGTTTGTCCTGCGCGACACTCTCAATGAGATCGCAGGTTTTTCATCCTATGAGCTTGTGTTTGCCCACCGTGTGAGAGGACCACTTCACATAGTTAGGGAAAGATTGTTAGGTAGCTCAGAAGGGAGTACCAATGTGCTTCACTTAGTAGGAGATGTCCGGGAACGACTGTTGAGGTGCTGGCAGTTGGCCGCCGACAACGGGCAGCAATCTAAGACCAGGACCAAGACTTGGTACGACAAGAAGGCGAGACATCGGGAATTCCTGCATGGTGATAAAGTCCTAGTCTTCCTGCCAGCCCAAGGCCAGCCACTCCACGCTAAGTTCCATGGGCCTTACTCAGTCTTAAAGGAAGTAGGCCCTACCAACTACATAATTTCCACTCCTGACAGGCGCCGTTTACAACGCTTGTGCCACGTCAACGCTTTGAAGCAATACCATACGCGTCCCGAAGTTGCAGAAGAACTAGTTCCTGTGGGCGTTGTGGACACTTGCTCTGTTGACTGGGAGGATGCTGAAGACTTAAGAAGAGTCTAGCCCACTCGACTGGTCATCAGTTGGTACTTGGCGTTTCAACTCAGCCGAGCTCACCATGGAGCTTCAACATCTACCTGAGTCAAGGAGGTCTGATATTTTGACCTTGGTACACAACCATCCTCAGGTAATTCAAGATAAACCTGGATGTACCACTGCAGTGGTGCATGACATAGATGTAGGTACGGCGCCATCCATCAAGCAGTCTCCCTACTGCGTGCATCCCAGCAAGATGGAGCAAGTGAAGAAGGACCTGGCCGAGATGGAGGAATTGGGAATCATCGAACCAGCAAGCAGCGAGTGGTGTTCTCCAGTCACCCGTAAGGACCCCTACCCCCTATCGAGGATCGACGACTGCATAGAGGTAGTGGGAAATTAAAAGTTCCTGACCAAGGTCGATTGTCTTCGCGGTTTCTGGCAGGTACCCTTGACTAGTCATGCCCGAGACATTTCCTGCTTTGCCACTTTAGGAAAGACTTATACATTTAACGTAATGCCTTTTGGGCTTTGCAACGCCCCTGCCACTTTCCAACGAATGATGGCTAAAATCACTAGTAATGTACTTGGTTGCACAATATATTTAGATGATATTGTGATTTTTTCTGACACTTGGTTAGATCACTTAACTCAATTGGATGCTTTCTTCTCAGCTTTAGGGAATACTAGACTTGTTGTTAACCTTTCCAAATCTGAGTTCGCGTGTGCTCAGCTTTTGTTTTTAGGGCATGTTATTGGGTTGGGGACACTTGCCCCTCCTACAGCTAAATGTGATTTTGCACAGTTGGCATTACCTCTCACCACGCTACTGAAAAAGGGTTGCTCATTTATCAGGACACGGGCTTGCGAAGATGCTTTTCAGGGTCTTAAAAATGTCCTATGCTCATACCCTGTGTTAATGGCTCCTAACTTCCACAGACTTTTCAAGCTACCATGTGATGCCAGCAATTTTGCCGCCGGTTCTGCACTCTTGCAGGAGCGTGATGGAGTGGACCATCCGGTGGCCTACTTTAGCAAAAAGTTTACACCTGCACAGACTCATTATGTTACCGTAGAAAAGGAGCTTTTATCCATTATTTTGTCTACAACATTTTTTATTACTCCCTTTTGCCACAGTTCGAATTTGGGTTCACCCAAATTCTCTTTATGGGGGGAAGACTGTTACGACTCACTTCATGTTCCTAACTACCTTTCTTCTTTTTTGTGCTTCTCGTTGTCCCCCTAGTTTCACGTCAATTCACTTTCACTTCTGGTGGTTCAGTATAGCTTCACTGTTTCGTTTATTGTTTCGTTTTTGTTCCGTATTACAGTTCCAGAGTTTTCCTCAGCCTAAAGAGGCGTTAGGTAGTCAGTGTGTCCTGACCTTCATATTAATACCCTACCAGTGGTATTACCTGTGTGTGTGTGTGTGTGGATTTAGCAGCCATCTTTTCCACTATTTATTTGTGAGTATTGCCGTGTTGGATTGTGTGTACCCATCTTTTGTTTCAGTGTGTTTTTGTGTTTCAGTGTTTGTGTTTCAGTGTTTGTTTCAGTTTTGGTGTTTCAGTTTTGGTGTTTCGGTTTTGGTGTTTCGGTTTTGGTGTTTCACAGTGTTGGTGTTTCACAGTGTTGGTGTTTCACAGTGTTGGTGTTTCGCAGTGTTGGTGTTTCGCAGTGTTGGTGTTTCGCAGTGTTGGTGTTTCGCAGTGTTGGTGTTTCGCAGTGTTGGTGTTTCGCAGTGTTGGTGTTTCGCAGTGTTGGTGTTTCGCAGTGTTGGGTGTTTCGCAGTGTTGGGTGTTTCGCAGTGTTGGGTGTTTCGCAGTGTTGGGTGTTTCGCAGTGTTGGGTGTTTCGCAGTGTTGGGTGTTTCGCAGTGTTGGGTGTTTCGCAGTGTTGGGTGTTTCGCAGTGTGGGGTGTTTTCGCAGTGTGGGGTGTTTCGCAGTGTGGGTGTTTCGCAGTGTGGGTGTTTCGCAGTGGTTGGGTTGTTTCGCAGTGTTGGGTGTTTCGCAGTGTGGGTGTTTCGCAGTGTGGGGTGTTTCGCAGTGTGTTGGGTGTTTCGCAGTGTGGGGTGTTTCGCAGTGTTGGGTGTTTCGCAGTGTTGGGTGTTTCGCAGTGTGGGGTGTTTCGCAGTGTGGGGTTTCGCAGTGTTGGGTGTTTCGCAGTGTTGGGTGTTTCGTCGTGTTGGGTGTTTCTCATGTGTTGGGTGTTTCGATCAGTGTGGGGTGTTTCGATCAGTGTGGGGTGTTTCTCTCAGTGTGGGGTGTTTCTCCAGTGTGGGGTGTTTCTCTCAGTGTGGGGTGTTTCGATCAGTGTGGGGTGTTTCGATCAGTGTGGGGTGTTTCGATCAGTGTGGGGTGTTTCTCTCAGTGTGGGGTGTTTCGATCAGTGTGGGGGTGTTTCTCTCAGTGTGGGGTGTTTGGGTTTGGGTTTCCCTTTTCCATATTTAAGTTTAGTTTCTTTGGGAGTTCTGGTTTACACTTGTTTAAGATTAGGGTTTTTGTGTGTTTCTGTGTCGACTCTCGTTGTGAGATATTCTATGTTTTTGAAGACCTCTTAAAGGCTTCTAGTCTTGTTTCTTTTGTTAACCGTTGCTTGCTTTCTTTACTTTTTTTTTTTTATCATATTAAATAAATCTCATAGTAACTTTAATAACTTTCTTTGTCCCGTATGTTTATTTTCTTTATTCATATTTTTGGTTACGCGGCTCGGACCTGTAGTTTTCACTGCCGTCGTAACTCGGTGTGTGTGTGTGTGTGTGTGGGTGGTGTGGGTGGTGTGTGTGTGGTGTGTGTGGGGGTGCCCTTTGTAACAGCCACAGACATATACTTCTGCTTTTTACTTCAGTTTCACCTTTGTTTCTATCCCTCGGGCGTCTCGCAGTACCTTGATAGCGTTAAAAGCTCCGAACTGTATTTACTTATCATATCAATACTCGTGTCAGATTTAGGAAGCTGGAAAAAGCGTATTTAAAAAAGAAATAGGGAAAAACTGGATCACAAATAGAGTGGTAAATGATTGGAATGGACTCAGTAGACAGGTAGTTAGTGCGGAGTCATTAGGGACTTTTAAAAGGAGGCTGGATAAATTCATGGAGGAGGATGAAAGGTGGATGTAGGTAGTGTTAAGTAACAGGAACTACCTCTTGTAAGTCTCCCGGCCTCTGTTTGGTAGCTTCCTTATTTTCTTATGTTCTGATGTTGTCTTCCCGCATCGGTCATCGCTTACCATGTGTCCAGTGAAGGGAAAATCATTACTATTATTGTTTATTATTACAATATGAGGGTAAAACTGACTGCATACATCCATGAAAATTACCGCATATGGTATGAGTCTACAAAGCGATATCAAACAAAGGAATGCATCAGCGCTTGTGTGTTGTGTGTGTGTGTGTTAAAACAGTCGTCTTTGCCGCCTGGGTCTTGCCGCCACGACCACAGCCACACCGGCGACAAACGACACCTTACTCTGCTTTTATTCTCTTGCAGTCGTTTTGCGCGGTCGCCAAGTCACCTTGTTTATGATGCGAAGGACACGCCGTTGAGAAGACTACTGTGCAAAACTTAGCCAGAAAGTCCGCTGAGTGTCGCGCCCTGAAAAGCCAGAATACTTTGGCGGGTTTTAGAGGAAACTTTTGTACTCCTACCATACTATATATACTTTTGTACCATACTATATATACTTTTGTACCATACTAT
>JACEEZ010016837.1:40000-55000 GCA_016584305.1 Chionoecetes opilio
GACTTGAGGCTGTGACCTGCTCTGACCTCCCTGGCTTAAGGCTGTGACCTGCTCTGACCTCCCTGGCTTAAGGCTGTGACCTGCTCTGACCTCCCTGGCTTAAGGCTGTGACCTGTTCTGACCTCCCTGGCTTGAGGCGGTGACCTGCTCTGACCTCCCTGGCTTGAGGCGGTGACCTGCTCTGACCTCCCTGGCTTAAGGCTGTGACCTGCTCTGACCTCCCTGGCTTAAGGCTGTGACCTGCTCTGACCTCCCTGGCTTGAGGCTGTGACCTGCTCTGACCTCTCTGGCTTGAGGCGGTGACCTGCTCTGATCTCCCTGGCTTAAGGCTGTGACCTGCTCTGACCTCCCTGGCTTGAGGTGGTGACCTGCTCTGACCTCCCTGGCTTGAGGTGGTGACCTGCTCTGACCTCCCTGGCTTGAGGCTGTGACCTGCTCTGACCTCCCTGGCTAGAGACTATGACCTGCTCCAAGGGCCTGTAGTTGTTTCTCACTAAATCACAGAGTACCAAACAATAAACCAGGGAAAAAAAAAAAAAATTGCCGCTCCATAAGATAGAAGAAAATACCAGCACCCCAGATTCGCTTTTCCATGTTGGAGTTGTTCTGACATTCTCAATTTAGGAAGTATGAATCATGGAAGGGAAGAAATATGCAGAGGCGAGGCGAGTGTTGTGCAGGATACCAATAAAGGGGATGAATGGACACCAACACTGAAAACAATTGCGTTAGAAAGAGGGACATAAAGTATTAGACAACGGCTGAGAGGGGACGCACTGCACATGGCTTTCTCCGCCTCCCTAGTGATATCAGGTGACGATAACCTAAACAAGGCAGAAGGGCGTGCATTAAGGCAGCAGAGGGGCGTGCATAAAGGCAGCAGAGGGGCGTGCATAAAAGCAGCAGAGGGGCGTGCATAAAGGCAGCAGAGGGGCGTGCATAAAGGCAGCAGAGGGGCGTGCATAAAGGCAGCAGAGGGGCGTGCATAAATGCAGCAGAGGGGCGTGCTAATCAGCAGAGGGCGTGCATAAAGGCCAGAGGGCGAAAGCGATAGGGCGTGCATAAAGGCTGTATAAGGGCGTGCATAAAGGCAGCAGAGGGGCGTGCATAAAGGCAGCAGAGGGGCGTGCATAAAGGCAGCAGAGGGGCGTGCATAAAGGCTGTATAAGGGCGTGCATAAAGGCTGTATAAGGGCGTGCATAAAGGCTGTATAAGGGCGTGCATAAAGGCAGAAAGGGCGTGAATAAAGAAGGCTGTATAAGGGCGTACATAATGGCTGTATAAAGGCGTGCATAAAGGCAGCAGAGGGGCGTGCATAAAGGCTGTATAAGGGCGTGCATAAAGGCTGTATAAGGGCGTGCATAAATGCTGTATAAGGGCGTGCATAAATGCTGTATAAGGGCGTGCATAAAGGCAGCAGAGGGGCGTGCATAAAGGCTGTATAAGGGCGTGCATAAAGGCTGTATAAGGGCGTGCATAAAGGCTGTATAAGGGCGTGCATAAAGGCAGCAGAGGGCGTGCATAAAGGCAGCAGAGGGGCGTGTATAAAGGCTGTATAAGGGCGTGCATAAAGGCTGTATAAGGGCGTGCATGAAGGCTGTATAAGGGCGTGCATAAAGGCAGAAAGGGCGTGCATAAAGGCTGTATAAGGGCGTACATAAAGGCTGTATAAGGGCGTGCATAAAGGCAGCAGAGGGGCGTGCATAAAGGCTGTATAAGGGCGTGCATAAAGGCTGTATAAGGGCGTGCATAAAGGCTGTATAAGGGCGTGCATAAAGGCTGTATAAGGGCGTGCATAAATGCTGTATAAGGGCGTGCATAAAGGCTGTATAAGGGCATGCATAAAGGCTGTATAAGGGCGTGCATAAAGGCTGTATAAGGGCGTGCATAAAGGCTGTATAAGGGCGTGCATACAGGCACAGTAGGGCGTGCATAAAGGCTGTATAAGGGCGTGCATTAAGGCTGTATAAGGGCGTGCATAAAGGCAGCAGAGGGGCGTGCATAAAGGCTGTATAAGTGCGTGCATAAAAGTGTATAAGGGCGTGCATAAAGGCTGTATAAGGGCGTGCATAAAGTCAGTAGAGGGGCTTGCATAAAAGCTGTATAAGGGCGTGCATAAAGGCTGTATAAGGGCGTACATAAAGGCTGTATAAGGGCGTGCATAAAGGCAGCAGAAGGGCGTGCATAAAGACAGCAGAGAGGCGTGCATAAAGGCTGTATAAGGGCGTGTATAAAGGCGGTATAAGGGCGTGCATAAAGGCAGCAGAGGGCGTGCATAAAGGCAGCAGAGGGGCGTGCATAAAGGCTGTATAAGGGCGTGCATAAAGGCTGTATAAGGGCGTGCATAAAGGGCTGATAAAGGGCGTGCATAAAGGCAGCAGAAGGGCGTGCATAAAGGCAGCAGAAGGGCGTGCATAAAGGCTGTATAAGGGCGTGCATAAAGGCAGCAGATTGGCGTGCATAAAGGCTGTATAAGGGCGTGTATAAACGCAGCAGAAGGGCATGCATAAAGGCTGTATAGAGTGCATAAAGGCTGTATAAGGGCGTGCATAAGGGCTGTATAAGGGCGTGCATAAAGGCAGCAGAGGGGCGTGCATAAAGGCTGTATAAGGGCGTGCTTAAAGGCAGCAGAGGGGCGTGCATAAAGGCTGTATAAGGGCGTGCATAAAGGCTGTATAAGGGCGTGCGTAAAGGCAGCAGAGGGGCGTGCATAAAGGCTGTATAAGGGCGTGAATAAAGGCTGTATAAGGGCGTGCATAACGGCTGTATAAGGGCGTGCATAAAGGCAGCAGAAGGGCGTGCATAAAAGCTGTATAAGGGCATGCATAAAGGCTGTATAAGGGCGTGCATATAGGCAGCAGAGGGGCGTGCATAAAGGCTGTATAAGTGCGTGCATAAAGGCTGTATAAGGGCGTGCATAAAGGATGTAGAAGGGCGTGCATAAAGGCAGCAGAAGGGCGTGCATAAAGGCTGTATAAGGGCGTGCATTAAGGCTGTATAAGGGCGTGCATAAAGGCAGCAGAGGGGCGTGCATAAAGACTGTATAAGGGCGTGTATAAAATCTGTATAAGGGCGTACATAAAGGCTGTATAAGGGCGTGCATAAAGGCAGGAGAGGGGCGTGCATAAAAGCTGTATAAGGGCGTGCATAAAATCTGTAAGGGCGTACATAAAGGCTGTATAAGGGCGTGCATAAAGGCAGCAGAGGGGCGTGCATAAAGGCTGTATAAGGGCGTGTATAAAGGCAGGAGAAGGGCATGCATAAAGACTGTATAAGGGCGTGCATAACGGCTGTATAAGGGCGTGCATAAAGGCAGCAGAAGGGCGTGCATAAAGGCTGTATAAGGGCGTGCGTAAAGGCTGTATAAGGGCGTGTATAAAGGCAGCAGAGGGGCGTGCATAAAGGCTGTATAAGGGCGTGCATAAAGGCTGTATAAGGGCGTGCATAAAGGCAGCAGAGGGGCGTGCATAAAGGCTGTATAAGGGCGTGCATATAGGCAGCAGATGGGCGTGCATAAAGGCAGCAGAGGGGCGTGCATAAAGGCTGTATAAGGGCGTGCATAAAGGCTGTTTAAGGGTGTGCATAAAGGCAGCAGAAGGGCGTGCATAAAGGCAGCAGAGGGGCGTGCATAAAGGCTGTATAAGGGCGTGCATAAAGGCGCTGAAATTACCACATATTAATCCTCATTTCGGGTTGAGAATCTCGTCTAAATACGCGTTTCTTGCTTCATTTAGGAGGAACGCGGCTTGCATCTTATCATTACTTTCTCATTACCTGGAAAAGTTGTGCATCTCTATTAAAATGAGACTCCTTCTGATAAACTTTTATGTCTAACGAGGTGGAGGAGGAGGAGGAGGAGGAGAAGGCCGATGAGGTGTGTCGAGCTCTCAGTCTCACTATATCATGCGAATTATACGTAACCATTATCGTAATTATCCGTAGTGTAGTAGCTAAGAATCTGCAGGCCCTGGTTCGAATCCGGTCCAGGGCAAGTCGGCGACCAGCCCATGCAGCTGTTCTTCCTCCCTTTCGGGGTTGATAAATGGGTACCTGGGGAAACCTGGGGACGGTAACTGTGGTAACCCGGATGTCACACTAGCCTTGTGTCTCTGGGTAGCGGGTTCTCACCCACCACAGGCTCAAGGGCTAATGCCACGGAGATGAGCACCGAGGCCATGCACAGCATAGCACATGCCCCCATCTTTACCTTTATTATCGTAATAATTGTTTTCTTCGTGGTAGTCATCGCCGCTTCTGTGGTTTGTGATGTTTGTTTTGTGTAAGACTCCTCCTCAGCAGACACCCTTGCTATAGACCAATAGGTCTTCTGGTATCTGTTCTTCCTATGCATTCCAATGTATTCCTCCTCCTCCTTCCTCTCCTTTACTGTCCTGTCCTTCGTTCTCGCAAGGCAGCGTAGTATCAGGGTGGGATAGATGTTGTTATTACTGTTGGGACGTTTTGTAGCCAGGCGTGAAGACTGATCATTCCAGGAACTACAAAAGCATAAGCAAATGTAATACGATAAATGAAATGAAGTGATACAAAGACATCCACACAACACAGTAAGAACCCTAACTGTTGCTGTCTGAAACTTCCTATGTATTCCTTTGTATTCTCTTTTTATTTTCTCTTCCTTCTTCCTCTTTCCCTCCCTTTGAAATTTCCCTCACAACTTTTTCTCCTCTCTCCTCATCCCTTGATTTTTCCTTTTTTTTTTATCAGTTCTATCTCTTTCCCGCTTTCCCTTCCTCTTCCTTTCCTCTTTCTCACCTCTTGACTCGCCTCTCCTCCTCCCTCCTCCTCCTCCTCCTCCTCTTCCTCCTCTTCCTTTCATCTCTTCTCAAATCCCTTATCCTCCTCCTCTCCTCCTTCTCCTCATCTCCTCTTTCTCCTCTCCTTCCTCTCCTCCTTCTCCTCTCCCCTCCATCTCTTCTCTTAAATCCCTTATCCTCCTCCTCTCCTCCATTCCTCCTCCTCCTCCTTCTCCTCTACTCCTCCTCTCCTCTCCTCCTCCTTCTCCTCCTTCTCCTCCTCTCCTCCCTCTCACCATTCCATTCCCTCTCTTTCTCTTCTTCCCTCTCATCTCCTCTTTATGCAAGGGCTTCCACACATTCTCCTTCATATATCGTAACACTCCTTCTCTTCTCTCTGTTTCTCTTCATTCTTCTTTCTATTTAATTTTACTCTTATTCTTCCTTCTTAGACCCTTGTTCTTTCGCCTCTCTCTTTGTCTCCTCCTCCTCCTCCTCCTCCTCTTCCTAAGAAGTCTCGCAGAGTCTTTCCTGATCCATGGCAGAAAGTAAGCCTTGAACACGATGCCAGAGGGGTTATGTTGGTGATGCTCTCTCTCTCTCTCTCTCTCTCTCTCTCTCTCTCTCTCTCTCTCTCTCTCTCTCTCTCTCTCTCTCTTCCCCTCTCTCTCTCTCTCTCTCTCTCTCTCTCTCTCTCTCTCTCTCTCTCTCCACTCCACCACATCACACCACACACACCCACCACACACACACACACACACACACACACACACACACACCACACACACACACACACACACACACACACACACACACACACCACACACACACACACACACCACACACACACACACACACACACACACACACACACACACACACACACACACACACACACACACACACACACAACACACCACACACACACCACACACCACACACACACACACACACACACACACACACACACACACACACACACACACACCACACCACACACACACACACACACACACCACACACACACACACCACACACACACACACACACACACACACACACACACACACACACACACACACACACACACACACACACACACACACACACACACACACACACACACACACACACACACACACACACACACACACACACACACACACACACACACACACACACACACACCACACACACACACACCACACACACACACACCACACACACACACACACCCACACACACACACACACACACACACACACACACACACTCCTTTCAAATCCCTTCCTTTAATTCACCACAGTCCTATCATCCTCTCCTCCACCTTTCCTTCCCATCCAATAAGACCTTTCACCGCGCACCACACCCAACAGACTATTTCTTCTCCCGGGACACCAGTTGAGCCTCTGCCAACATCCCAAACCCTAGGAAGCCTCCCATCACACCCGCCTGTATTACCATTTCCTCTCTTCTACCCTTCTTTTTCTATTACTCCTTCTACGCCTGTATAAGATCTAACCTTTCTCTCTCTTCCTTGCTTCTCCTCCTGCTCCTTGGATATTGTAAAGACAGGTACAAGTGGGGATAGGGACTTTCAGATGATCTTACTCCAAAGATAAAGATAAAGAAAGATTAAAAAAACCCAGCTATAGTCTATTTATTTTAACAAGGCGAAAATTCCATTCTATCTTAAGGTCTCATGCTTAAAATGATGCCTATGTTTACCTGATAATATGGTTAAATATGATAAAATACAACTGAAATTTAGAAGAAGCGTAGTATTCCCTTCTGGCATCAAATAGCAGTCAGTAAGCAGCAAGGGGGCAGGATTTTTTGCGTCCTTAAAAATAAACAGACTATAGATATGATGGTTATAGTGCAGTGGTTCTTAACCTGGGGTACCTGTACCCAGTGTACCACCAGTGGGTACGAAACTTTACACCTGGGGGTACGATCGAGACATGCTGACCAATATAATTCAATATCGTATTTATAAGTAGGCTGGAATTATATATTCATAATTATCTTGTCTGTCAACAATTGTCTTAACCACCTAGAGTCCAACGGTTCATCATTAAGTCATACTACAATAACTTGTTAACTATATTAGTTGCCGCCATATGTCTTTTTTTTCCGTTTCGTACATCGAGTTCTATACTCGTGTGGGACGTGTTCATGCGTCTGTTGGCTGCTGGGTTGCCATTTGGTATTTTTCATTACCAAATTACGGTAAATTTGGTAATGACAAATCCATCTGGTAATGAATCACATGATTTTGTATTGGCCTTAAATTTGTTTCTGACCGGGGGTACGAGACCTATTAATGAGATCTCAAAGGGTACGAGCACTATAAATGGTTCAGAACCACTGCTGTAGTGGTAGTAGAGAATATATTATATGACTGAGGTATTGATGGTGATATTATTTATGATAGTACGGTGATGGTGATAGTGGTGGTGGTGGTGGTGTGTTTTCTATGTGGTGGTTTCAAAAGGTGTATTAGTTGTAGCGTTGGTGATGGTCATGGTGGTGGTGGTGGTGGTGATGGTGATGGTTGTGGTATTAGGTAAGCAATAAGCATGGAAGTGGCGATTGATAAAACGCACACACACACACACACACACACACACACACACACACACACACACACACACACACACACACACACACACACACACACACCTACACACACACACACACCGCGCGATGGTCAGGTTGAGAACGTGACGGCCTCCCATTCTGTGGGTAGGCGGTTCGAATCCTCGCGCTCCCGGGGATTTTTCACTGATAAATTCGGGCGGTTACTGTCCCCCTTGAGCAAGGGGATGGGGGTGTGTGGTGTGTGAGGTCCCAGCATTGCCCAAAGATCGGTAATAACGAGCTCCAAGCTCGCACTGAGAGGGTGAAAACTGGCGATCGCGAGCCAGCTCGCGTGGACAAGACCATGGGTGAATAACACACACAAGGCAATCAATTCAGTAATTACATTCCATCGGATATAGAAGAAAAAACTTAATTGTGTGTCTGTTAAGTGGGTTTAATGATGTGTGTGTGTATGTATGTGTATGTGTGTGTGTGTGTGTGCGTGTGTGTATATGTGTGATTGTATGTGTGTGTCTGTGTGTGTGTGTGTAAGAAAACAAGTAGTGTCCGGCGCTGAAATGTGTCAGTGTGTGGAGAAAGCAACATCAGGCGCATTTATGAAGCTGTTGTTTAGGAGATATTATTTTCCTTCTTTCTTAGGCCCAGTTGCAAGAAATGGACGTTTTCCATCGAGTACACGATAGTGAGTGGGGCGCCCGACTGTCGTGATACTCCATTGATGAGTTTCATGAACGGCTGATTTTGCCCCCATCGGCATGATGTCCCGACGTCGGGAGCGAGGTGTACCAACCCGTGCGATAAATAGAATAATAATATTTACTACTGTAAAGAAATTCATTCCAGTCATTTCTATCATGAATTATTGTTTTCCATAACATAAAAATATACTAATACTTGTATTAGCAATGCTGTTTTCAATAGAAAGAGGCGGTACGAAAAGATTTCACAAGTCCTGAGGTTGGTAATTTGAGTTACCATGACAACGCCACGCTGGTGTTCACCTCCTCCTCTCTCTCTCTCTCTCTCTCTCTCTCTCTTCTCTCTCTCTCTCCTCTCTCTCTCTCTCTCCTCTCTCTCTCTCTCTCTCTCTCTCTCTCTCTCTCTCTCTCTCTCTCTCTCTCTCTCTCTCTCTCTCTCTCTCTCTCTCTCTCTCTCTCTCTCTCTCTCTCTCATGGTTACAATTTATTTGCGTTTCTAGATGATTCTAGTCAGTAATATTTAGTCATATTACTTATTATCATTTCGAAATGGTAACTGCATAAAAGTAACACATACATTCAATCATAGTTAAAGTCTGTTCACTTATATCCCAGCGGGAATACCGAGCGGGTATAGGTGTTGGTTAGGGCTGCAATGATCCGTTGAGAAACCATATGAGCCCTGGTGATGTCCTATGATGCGTTCACAGGCGTGGTAGTTGATCAGTCTTCTTCAGTTAGACACAGGTAAGGTGGATGACAACGTATTGTTATGAGGTGTGGATGTACTCCGCCCACCCGCCCACCCGCCCCATATCACCAGCCGCTGTCAATAGGTGGCGCGGACATCCACCCGCTTGTCTTGAGTTCCCGGCAACTGAAAATGATGAATTAGCTGCCTTTTCTGCATAGTAACCGCGTTGATTCTTCCTCAGAAATGTGTCACATATTGAATATGTTGATTATTGATGTTCAATGGAAGTATTTGAAAATATATGATGCTCATCGATCATCTCATCGGTAGAGGGTTACCGCCCGACGATTTTTTTCTCGATGGGGCACACGATGGGGGTGAAATGACGATGTTCTTGAACCTGTGCAGTCGGGCATTTCCACGCCGGGACCCTATAGGACACACGACGAGACCTTCTTGCAACTGGCCCTTACTGTGGCAGAAACAGACACAGAGACAAGGTGGTGATGACTGTGGTGGTGAAGATAGGTGGTAGGGACACGTAATGGTGTTGGTGGTGATGAGATGGTGGTGATGACAGGTGGGGATGTGTAATGGTGGTAGTGGTGATGAGATGGTGGTGATGACAGGTGGGGATGCGTAATGGTGGTGGTGGTGATGAGATGGTGGTGTTGACAATGGGTGTGGCGACAAGATGGTTTTTTTTGCTGATGTAGACTCGGAAAGCGGATCAGTACCTTCACACTCTTGGTTTTTCACACTCTTGGTTTTCCACACTCTTGGTTTTTTACTCTTGGTTTTTCACACTTTTGGTTTTTCACACTCTTGGTTTTTCACTCTCTTGGTTTTTCACTCTTGGTTTTTCACACTTTTGGTTTTTCACACTTGGTTTTTCACACTTTTGGTTTTTCACACTTGGTTTTTCACAATTTTGGTTTTTCACACTTGGTTTTTCACACTTTTGGTTTTTCACACACTTGGTTTTTCACACTTGGTTTATCACACTTGGTTTTTCACACTTGATTTTTCACACTCTTGGTTTTTCACACTTGGTTTTTCACACTCTTGGTTCTTCACACTCTTGGTTTTTCACTCTTGGTTTTTCACACTTGGATTTTCACACTCTTGATTTTTCACACTCTTGGTTTTTCACTCTTGGTTTTTCACACTCTTGGTTTTTCACACTCTTGGTTTTTCACACTTGGTTTTTCACATTCTTGGTTTTTCACACTTGGTTTTTCACTCATGGTTTTTCACACTTAGTTTTTCACACTTTTGGTTTTTCACACTTGGTTTTTCACACTTGGTTTTTCACACTTGGTTTTTCACATTTGGTTTTTCACACTTGGTTTTTCACACTTTTGGTTTTTCACACTTGGTTTTTCACATTTGGTTTTTCACACTTGGTTTTTCACACTTTTGGTTTTTCACACTTGGTTTTTCACACTCTCGGTTCTTCACACTCGCAGTTTTGTATGTCAAGTATAAGTTGTAGAGATCAAGCGTGAAGTCTATCCCTCACAACGGATCGAAAGAAGTTATTGTGACAGAATAAGCTGAAAAACTACCATCTAAAGACACCGTAAAAGAAACTGTCATTGAGCGTAAGACCACGATAGTTAACGATACAGAGGCAGATAAGCCAAAGACAGAAGTTACTACAGAAATGGAAGTCGACCAGAGAGTGTGCGGGAAAAACGGGTATTATTCTAGTTTGACACCGAATTCACTTTGGCGGACGAAACTATTTTTTTCTGGTGAGTTTTGATGTGTTTTGAATTAATCTGCTAACTGTTTCTGTCTCAAATCATTTTATTATTATTATATATATTTTAGTTAGGTAAAGGTTAGGTTAGGTAAAGGTTAGGTTAGGAGAGGTTCAGTTAGGTTCAATTTGTTTTTTTGTCATTTTTGTTGCAAATCACACACAAAAAAGATGATTTGCGACAGAAACGGTTAGCAGATCAATTCAAAACGCATCAAAACTCACCAGAAAAATATAGTTTCGTCCACCAAAGGAAGTTCGGTGTTCATCTGGAAATTTACCGAGAAACGCCACAGGACTTCTAGGGCTCGATGAGGGTAAAATGCCTTAAAGATCAAAGTCTTGAAGATAAAGATAGATAAAGATTTTAGTATTTGGTAGCGTCATGAACACGGGAAACACGGCACCACCAGAGGACGGGGCGGCGGCGGGGGACTCACTCTTAGCTCTGGATCTCCTTCTGGGCGGCCTGGAGGCGGAGATCCGGGCCCTTCACACGCTGGAGGGGGCACTGGAGGCCAAGAGGGAGGGTCTAGGGGCGCGGGAGGAGGCCTTGGCGCCGCTGGAGACTCACCGCCACAACCTGCAGGGGATGGTGGGGGAGTTAGAGACTGTGGTGCGCAGTGTGGATGGCAAGATTGTCTCCCTTAAAGCCAAGACAAGGTTTTTGGATTGCCTTGAGGGCGTAGCAAAGGCTAAGAACACCAACTTAGGCCTGACGGAGGACCTCATTTTGTCCCGTCTGGCGCGCACCCTGAAGGGCATGAACCACTTCCAGCCCCTTTGCCCCGCGGAAAGGTCCTCGCAGGGCTCCAAGGCGGGGCGGGGGGGAGTTAAGGAGGGCCAGGGTGGGGTGGAGGTGTGGGAGGGGGTGAAGGGGTGCTGGGTGGAGGTGGGGCGCCGCGTGTATTACTGCCAGGAGGACACGGGGGAGGTGTGGCTCAGGCTGCAGTAAGGTATAAGGCCCATCACCCTCCACCCCTCACACGTCGCTGCCTAACCTCTTATGCTCCTTCCTTCATCTCTCCTCCTTGTCCTCTTTCCCTTATTCTTCTTCCTTCATCCCTCCTTTACCTCCTCCTATTCCTCTTATCCCTCCTCGCCTCTCGCTCCATCCCTCCTCCTCCTTCCTTCATCCCTCCTCCTCCTCCTCCTCTCCCTCCTCCTCCTTCCATCATCCCTCCTCATCCTCCTCTTCCTCGTATTCCTTCTCATTTGTGTCATTCATAGCTGCTTGTGTCGTCGATATCCTGACCAAGATTGACGAGCTCATGACATTCTTTTTATCATTTTATCATTATCGGAAAACAAATTATTTGACCCCTTGAGACCGAGAACGTAATTTCCTTTATAATTTGGCTTTACCATTAGACGCTTTACAGTGCATATAAGCAATGTTTTATAGATATGACCCGCTTAGTATCCTTGTCCACTAACTAATTTGGTATATTCAATTACTTTTCGTAATTTTATGGCTAACAAGAGACAATTTTTTACACACATATGCCTGCACTGTTACCCTTCCGTAACTATGGTGTATATGGTGTATATGTAACTTCCGTATACACTATGGTGTACGTCGGCATATACGGTGGGTGAAAGACTCCGCTAAACTGAAATATTCGTGGAAAATCATCAGAATGTGGTGCCTTTAAGTGTGTGTTGATGTGGCGGTAGACTTTGCGAGTTTGCCAGCTTACCGGCCTCACTTTAGCCCGGAAACTTTGTGTGTGCTTCCGCCGCCAAGCTCGGTCAACTTGCGTGCGGCCGAGGACACGCATGGAGGGTGGCAATGTGGAGGCCGAGGACACGCATGGAAGGTGGCAATGTGGAGGCGCTTCACCCTTGTTTCTTGTTTGTTTGTTTGTTTTGTTTAGAGGATAATGCCTCAGAGCCATAGTGATCTACCGCTGCTGCATATTAGTGTTGGCCGAAGCCACCACCCCGGGGGGGGGGTTACAAACCCCCGGCTGGCACCCGGTACCCATTCACTGCTGGGTGGACAGGGGCTAGGGATTTAAGAAAGACCACCCATCTATCTTTCGCTCCGCCCGGGGATCGAACCCGGGACTTCTCGGTTGTAAGCCGAGCGTGCTAACCACTACACTACAGAGTTCCCTTCCCACCCACATAGCTATAAAATAATCTCTCTCTCTCTCTCTCTCTCTCTCTCTCTCTCTCTCTCTCTCTCTCTCTCTCTCTCTCTCTCTCTCTCTCTCCTCTCTCTCTCTCTCTCTCTCTCTCTCTCTCTCTCTCTCTCTCTCTCTCTCTCTCTCTCTCTCTCTCTCTCTCTCTCTCTCTCTCTCTCTCTCTCTCTCTCTCTCTCTCTCTCTCTCTCTCTCTCTCTCTCTCTCTCGTACTCCCAGCCTCGTTTTGCGATAAGTCTTGTCTTCACCCTACAGTCGATTACTAACACTTCGGAATGTGTTGTTAGGATTTTAGTAATCAGGGTAGAACAAGCTAGTAACCAGGGTAGAACAAGCTAATAATCAGGGTAGAACAAGAAGTAACAGATTAAAGCTGGAAAAGCGTAATTTAAAAAAGAAATAGGGAAAAACAGGTTCACAAATAGGGTGGTGAATGATTGGAATGGACTCAGTCGTGGGTTAGTTAGTGCGGAGTCATTAGGGAGCTTTAAAAGGAGGCTAGACAATTTCATGGATGGGGATGAAAGGTGGATGTAGGTAGTGTTAAATAACAGGAACTACCACGTGTAGGTCTCCCAGCCTCTTGTAGCTTCCTTATGAATGAGTTGTTATGTTCTTATGAATGAGTTGTTAGAATCTCGTGGAACAAGAAAAAACGAGTTGTTAGAATCTCGCGGAACAATAAAAAACGAGTTGTTAGAATCTCGCGGAACAATAAAAAACGAGTTGTTAGAATCTCGCGGAACAATAAAAAACGAGTTGTTAGAATCTCGCGGAACAATAAAAAACGAGTTGTTGGAATCTCGCCGAACAATAAAAAACGAGTTGTTAGAATCTCGTCGAACAATAAAAAACGAGTTGTTAGAATCTCGCGGAACAATAAAAAACGAGTTGTTAGAATCTCGCCGAACAATAAAAAATGAGTTGTTAGAATCTCGCCGAACAATAAAAAATGAGTTGTTAGAATCTCGCCGAACAATAAAAAACGAGTTGTTAGAATCTCGCCGAACAATAAAAAACGAGTTGTTAGAATCTCGCCGAACAATAAAAAACGAGTTGTTAGAATCTCGCCGAACAATAAAAAACGAGTTGTTAGAATCTCGCCGAACAATAAAAAACGAGTTGTTAGAATCTCGCCGAACAATAAAAAATGAGTTGTTAGAATCTCGCCGAACAATAAAAAACGAGTTGTTAGAATCTCGCCGAACAATAAAAAATGAGTTGTTAGAATCTCGCCGAACAATAAAAAATGAGTTGTTAGAATCTCGCCGAACAATAAAAAACGAGTTGTTAGAATCTCGCCGAAAAATAAAAAACGAGTTGTTAGAATCTCGCCGAACAATAAAAAACGAGTTGTTAGAATCTCGCCGAACAATAAAAAACGAGTTGTTAGAATCTCGCCGAACAATAAAAAATGAGTTGTTAGAATCTCGCCGAACAATAAAAAACGAGTTGTTAGAATCTCGCCGAACAATAAAAAAATGAGTTGTTAGAATCTCGCGGAACAATAAAAAACGAGTTGTTAGAATCTCGCCGAACAATAAAAAATGAGTTGTTAGAATCTCGCCGAACAATAAAAAACGAGTTGTTAGAATCTCGCCGAACAAGAAAAAACGAGTTGTTAGAATCTCGCCGTACAAGAAAAAACGAGTTAGAATCTCGCGGAACAAGAAAAAACGAGTTGTTAGAATCTCGCGGAACAATAAAAAACGAGTTGTTAGAATCTCGCCGAACAATAAAAAACGAGTTGTTAGAATCTCGCCGAACAATAAAAAACGAGTTGTTAGAATCTCGCGGAACATTAATCCCTTCACGCCCAGATCTTTCCTTTGCTAAAAAAAAATCGTATGTTGTCGAGCCATAAAATAACGAAAAGTATCTGAATATACCAAATTAATTAGTCGACGAGGATACTAAACGTCATATCTATAGATTATTGCTTATATTAATTAAAATAGTCTAATGGTAGCCAAGTTGCAATGGAAATTACGTTCTGGGCCTCAAGGGGTTAAAAAAACCTGGATTCCTGTTGAGAGGGAGGCAAAGATACCCGAAAGTCTGAAGAGAGTCAGTCACCAAACAGGGACGAACAAAGTGTTTTCAGGCGCCTTGCCAGAAACAAGAGCGTGGCATAAGGGCGAGCTCCTTACCAGCCTCCCAGACAGACTGCTCCGCTAACTGATATAAAGGGAATGAAGAGCGTATAACAAGACTGCACAAATAGTAGGTTAACCATTATCACACACGTAACAAACCATTATTACACTTACGTAGCAAACCATTATTATACTATAAGAACACCCACGTGCCCTGTCCATTAACTCTACCTTCGATT